>NDXB01001538.1:0-44313 GCA_002631895.1 Agapornis roseicollis
AACCACAGCCCTGCACCAGCTGGAGGAGGATCAAAAATGACTGCTGCTGCTGAACCCAGGACACTGGAGATCAGCATTCTCCTGGGATTGTTTTCCTGTGCATATGCTGGACCTGGCGGCGATGCCTGCACTGCATATCACAGGTCAAGGTGAGAGCTTGCTGGGGCAGGGGGACAGCGGACCACTGAAATGGAGAGCCCATTAACCAGTTCTCTGCCATCCTTTTCCATAGAATCACAGAGTGGTTTGGGTTGGAAGGGACCTTAAAGCTCCTCCAGCCCCAACCCCTGCCCCGGGCAGGGACCCCTTCCATGGAGCAGCTTGCTCCAAGCCCCTGTGTCCAACCTGGCCTTGAGCACTGCTAGGGATGGGGCAGCCACAGCTCCTCTGGGCCATCCCCCTGGGCCAGCGCCTCAGCACCCTCCCAGGGAACAGCTTCTGCCTCAGAGCTCAGCTCAGGCTCCTGTCTCTCTTTGCACGTACACAAACTGCTGGGCTAGCGAGCATGTGAATGGCTGGGTAAAGGAACCTGAGCTTCACTGGGAGAGGACGGATCTTGTTCTGATACAATGCTTCTGCATGGTTCATAGGAGTGCTGTCACATGAAGGGGGCACACTCAAGGTGTGGTGACAGCAGGAAATGGAGCACAAGCAGGGATGCTCGTGCTGCTGTCAGCTGAGGACTGAAGCAGCAGCAGGGCTTACAAGCGGCAGGTTTCCAACAGGAGGTGCAGGCATCATGCCCAGCACACACAGCCCTGCCAGCTCCTTGATGTGGCACCAACATCCTCTCTCAACCAGGGAGAGAGCCCCATGGATTGTAGCAGCAAAGGGAGGGATAATACCTTGGTCAAGGTAGGAAAATAAGGCAGTGAAGAGAGAGCAAGGAAAGACCTTCAGGAGACCACGTTTCCCCCTTATTTCCCATCAGGTGGCTTGCTTGAGGATGAAGCGATGCAGAGCTTGGTGTGAGGTTTTAGTTTCTTTGTTACTGATGAAACCCAGGCTGGCTGCACAGCCATCACCCACCCCTGAAGAGAGAGGCTTCTCCAAGAGCAGACTCAGTTCCAGCCTATCCCGCCTGGAAGCTCAAGCAGCTGCTGAGAATAAAATGGAATGATACCAGAGTGTGATATGAGGCTGGAAATCAGGGGAGCTGGCCAAGACTGAGAAAAAACTGGCCTAAAGAAGTAGTAAAAACAGCACAGATTCCAGCAGGCTCTATCCAAAGGCAAGCTCTTAAATAGGCTGCCTGCGTATGGTATCAGCTGGAAAGAGATCCAAGGCTGGATGTTGGACAGTGCAGAGTCTGTAGGTGGGCCATGGCTCCGTCCTGGATTGCTGGTTGGCTGGGTTATCCTATTTTCCCAGCTCCTTGCTGCTACATCTATTCTGTTGGGATGCTTTCAGGCTGTGTGAGTGGTACCCGTTCCGTGAGGTAAGGCCAGGGAGGTTAGTAGGGTAGAGCTAGTACCCACATCGTCCCCCAAAAGGGGGTGATGTAGAAAGGGGAATGAGAGAGGGATTGGTCTCCAACCTCCACAGAGCCTGGGCCATACACAAAGGGAAGTACTGAGGCTGCCCAAGGGTCTTCTCCCAACCTCAACCAGCTGTGGCCAGCACAGAGCCATTCTTGTCAGAAATGGGTATTCTGGAGGGGGCATTTCTTGCCATTGCCATGCAGAGGTGAAAAAGGAGATACCCCCCCATATAACCAAGATATGGACAGGCTGAAGAGGGTCCAGAGAAGGGCCACAGAATTGATCCAAGGACTGGGAAGTGTATGAGGAAAGGCTGAGAGAACTGGGACTGTTCAGCTGGAGAAGAGAAGGCTCAGGAGAGACCTTCACCATGGTCCAATGTCTAAAGGGTGGCAACAAAGGTGATGGAGACTCCCTTTGTACAAGTTGTCCCATGGAAAGGATGAGGGGTGATGGGCACAATTTACTGCTGGGGAGATCCCAACCGGACACAAGAGGAAAACGTTTCCCAATGAGAGCAACCAACCACTGGAATAATCTCTCCAAGGAAGTGGTGACCCCCCCCAACGTTGGACACTGTTAAGATTGGGCTGCGCAGGATGCTGGGCTGTCCAGGCGATGCTTTGCCTAGAAAAGTTGGACCAGATGATCCTTGAGGTCCCTTCTAACATGGGATTCATAGATTCCATGAGTCTCCCATTACCACACTGCCAACAGCTCTCCTGGAACATCCCTGTGGGCAGATGCTTCTCCTCCAAGGGCCCTGGTGCTCTTTCTCTATCCTGAAACTACTCCTGAGGTCTAAGATGATGCTGTTCCACTGTCTCCTATGGGTGGCTGAATAGAAACAATGAATCAGAGAGGGATGAATAACGAAACTGAGACTTGTTTGTCTTTCCCCCTAGGTTCCTGCACATCACATGAGCTGCTCTATTCCTCTGTTTTGCTCACAGTTATTCAGCATTATAGGAACTCACTCATCTGTTTTAATCCCCTTTGAGGGGATTAGGGGGAAGCAAGCCAGGTTCGAGCATTTCACTGTGCTCCAGTCAAACAACCGCTGGCAAAGCCGTTCCTTGATATAAAACTCCTAATGGACGATCGCAGCCCTTGCAGGAAATCGAAGAACAAGCAGTAGCAGATATTTCAAGACCATCTTCTTTGGCCTCATTTCTACCTTGTACTGGTGCCATTTCTGTGTTGGAACGGGCCAGATTTCATTATTAGGGAAGAAATTCATTTCATTTGTGGATGCGGGAGTCGGGGAAGAACCAATCTTCCTGCAGAGGGGAATCATAAACCCCTGCCTGGACTCTATGTGCTCCTGAACTGTGCCTGACCCCTGGCGTGCTCCCTTCACAGCATGGAAAGGCAAAAGAATTCAGGAGGAGAAACAAAGCTCGGCTCCAGCAGGGACAATGTTCTTCGTTTTCTTTTGTTCTTACACAGCAGAACCCAAAATAGAGTTCTCATCCATGTTAAACATTTACTGAAGGCTCGAGATTTCTCATCCCCCAGGCCTGGCTCAGAGGCTGAAATCAAAGAGGGATTTTATTTCCCCCCACATCTGTCAAGGAAATTAGATGAGTTGATAAAAACCACATTCCTAGGTCTACCTGCCTTCAAGCCCAGCTGGCCAGCCTGCGTGTTCCCCATTAGCACCTGGAGTTTCAGCATCTAAAGTCATTTCTAGCCTCTTGCGCATCGCTTCTTCTAATGCCAGATGAAACCCTGCGTCTTTTTGGGGAGCAGTTCAGGTTATTTAACGGGTTGGCAGAGAAAGGGGGTGTGCGAGTGGGAACTCAACTGAAGGCAGAGGAATTCCTGGGAACCGGGGGAGGCAGGAGGGAAGCCAGCACATTGATCTCTTTGGAAAGGGCACTGCAGACGCTGGAGCTGTCCAAATGCCACACGGTAGCATCCGTGATGCCAGCCTCTGGGGAGGTCCCCACGCTGCACACAGCCTTTCCCAACAGCAGCCAAGAGGAAGAGCAGACGAGGTGACTGGGCAAGGAATACCTGGTGGCTTCCTGCCATCTGCATCCCACTCTGTGCTACACTTGAGCGAGCACAAAGCACGTGGGGACACGGATGGACTGCAGGGATCACATCCTACTTGTGGAAGCTCCCTTTGGAGTAATCTCCGGAAGAAGGTAAGCATAAATCCAACCTGGTTGCATGCCCATCACTGTCTTGGATAACTGAAATACCAACTTATGGCTGGGGAAGTTACCTGAGACAGCTTGGGAATCTTTCTGCTGAAACCCAACTCTTCTTTCGCATTTCAGCCCTGCCACCTTGCTTCCAGAATGCCTGTGGGTTCACTGCTCTCACTGAAAAACTGCCCTGACACCGTGATCTCCCCGCGTTTGTGATCTCCCCTTAAAGCTCAGCAAGGCCTAGGTACCAAGGTGGACTCGCTAAATCAAACCCCAGAATCCCAGATGGTTTGGGTTGAAGGGCCCTTAAATCCCATCCAGCTCCAACCCCTGCCATGGCAGGGACCCCTTCCACTGGAGCAGCTTGCTCCAAGCCCCTGTGTCCAACCTGGCCTTGAGCACTGCCAGGGATGGGGCAGCCACAGCTCCTCTGGGCCAGCGCCTCAGCACCCTCCCAGGGAACAGCTTCTGCCTCAGAGCTCAGCTCAGGCTCCCCTCTTTGGGCAGGTTCAAGCCATTGCCCTTGGCCTGGCCCTGCAGGCCCTTGGCCCAAGCCCCTCTCCAGGTTTCCTCTACATCCCTTTAGGCACTGAAATAGGAAACACTTTCCAGAAGCATCCCTAAATCTTTAACTGGGGATCTTCTGGGCTAAAGACATGGCGCTGAGCTCTTAACCAGCCACAAAACCACAGACTGCTTGCAGACTTTTCCATTACCTTTTCAATTGCATCACCTCACCTACCCACAGGCTGCTGAGAAAGTCAGTGGGAGGACTTCAAGCACCATAAGAGGCTCCTTCATTCTGCTCTTTCAGCTCTAATTGCTACCACTCTCATTTAGCCCAGCTCCTGCTCCTCCATCAACTCCACATACTTTCAGCTGTGATCTCTTCCTTCCTTTCAGCTCATTTGGTCATTGATTCTTTCACCCACCTTCAAGCTTTCTCCTGGCTCTCCTATGGCAGAGTACCTCTCTTTCTCCTTGAGTTACCCAACATGGAATGACTCCTTCACTCCTGTCCCTTCCTCCCATGGGAAGCACCACACGCTGACCCCTTCTGTTGCTGCTTCCCCCTGCATGTCAATGTCAAATCCCTGCCTCCAATTCCCTCCTAATCCTGCATTAATAACCCATTGTCAGGGAACAGCTTCCATGTCCCTACCAATCCACTACTCACTGCCATTAAAGCATCACCCCATTCTGTCCATACCAGCAGCCAAGCTGCAGTGGCTCAGAAGGACAGTTAGAGATTAGCCTGGGGAAGAGAAGGCTGCGTGGAGACCTCAGAGCAGCTTCCAGTATCTGAAGGGGGCCTATAGGGATGCTGGGGAGGGGCTCTTCATTAGGGACTGCAGTGACAGGACAAGGGGGAACGGGTTCAAACTGAAACAGGGGAGGTTTAGATTGGATCTAAGGAAGAAATTCTTTGCTGTGAGGGTGCTGAGGCACTGGAATGGGTTGGGCAGGGAGGTTGTGAGTGCTCCATCCCTGTTGGTGTTCAAGGCCAGGTTGGATGGAGCCTTGGGTGGCCTGGTTTAGTGTGAGGTGTCCCTGGTTATGGCAGGGGGGTTGGAACTGGATGATGTTAAGGTCCTTTCCAACCCGAACTGTTCTATGGTTCTATGGCTTTAAAATGATACAGTTTTTTGCTACCACTAACACAGTACCTTTCTTCCTCTTTTATTCCCTACAAAAGTAAAGGCAGGTGGATCTAAAATGGAATACCAGCCTTTCTAACACATTGCTATGAGCAGAAGCAATTTTTAATAGCTTGTGTTAATTCCTAAGTCCTCACCTCCCAGTAGTGCTCATGCCATAGAAATCTCCAGTTCCTCCTTCACATCAGCAAGAAAAGGTTGCTGGAACAGACCATAGCAGCCCTTCAACATGGTTGCAGGAGGATAGTTTATATTCCCACCTTTTGTTTTAACTGTGGATGAAAACACATGGGAAATCCTGGGATTTCCAATTGGAAGGAGAATGCCTCTCAGCATGCCCATGCAAAACTGAACCCTGTTCTGGTTCTGTGCAACATCCCTTTGCTCCAGCCGAAGGCATAGGATCAATGGCATAGGCTGACCTACCTTTGGGATCAACTTTCACTATGGCATTTAAGCACCACAGCACTATTAAGAGCATGCTAGGATGAGAAAGGCAGTTTCAAGGGGCAGTCTTACATCAGCTAAAAAACCTTAAGTGCCATTAAAGCACGAACACCTCTAGAAAACAAAGGGGAAAGAGCAAAAAACCAGCTTACAGGGAACCAGGCAATACCCCTTCCTCAGCAGCTGACCTCTATGAGCTCCTGAAGGCCCCAGGTTTGACTGAAATAGGAGGGCTGGGCAAGCTACATAGGGTAGGGCTGATCATTCTAGCTTATAAGAAAGGGTGGGTAGTGGGAGGGAGGTAGTGAAAGAGCTCTGAGGAGTAGTGGCAAGGTAAGAGGTTTTCTCTCTGATGGGTTCAGGGTGGTTTTTGGGTCAATAGGTTGTTGGTTGGGGTTTAAACTTCAGCTTCTTTGCAAAGGTGCAGTGTGAAGGTGTCTCTGGCCCTGTTGGGTGAATGTCTGTGGTAGCTGCCTTAGGTGTACGTGTCTACTTTCTGGCTGTCTAGAGTAGGATCTCACACTGATTCTCTTTTCTAAGGGGGGGTTGTTGGTACCTTGTGGTGACGATACCTGGCTTGCAGTAGTAAGGGGACGCAGCTGCCCTGCCGTGCATTAGTGGTTTCTAAAGCCTTGTCTGCTTTTTTTAGTCCTTCCTTTCTGGAATCTGGTTCCTTTGTTGCTGCTGTGTTGTGAGGTTGCTTCCTTGGTTGCCTACTTTTCTTAGTGTCTACCCCTCTTCCACCTGCAGCCCTGAGCCCTGTAGGGGATATGGTACCAGCTCACGGTAGCTGTGCTTTGCTCACTGGTCTTTCACCATCTCATGCTTTGGCAGGGAGAGTGGCTCCTCAGGTTGTACAAATCCATGTGGTCTTGTACAAGCTCTGACCATGGGGGTGATGGAAGAGGAAGCTGCTCAATGTTTTTAAGGGATACCTTAAGAGTCAGCATCCAGTTCCTTCAATGTGTCAACAAACCTTCATGCAGATGTCGTGGGGGTGATTTGTGGGGTGAAATGGTTTGGTGTGGATGAAGCTGTGGAGGAACAGGCAGAGATGTCCCATAGCTCTTAAGCAGGACATGGAGCTGTTGGTACAAGTCCAGAGGAGGCCACGAGGATGAGCAGGGGCTGGAGCAGCTCCTGTATGGAGCCAGGCTGGGAAAGTTGGGGCTGTTCAGGCTGGGCAAGAGAAGGCTGCGTGGAGACCTCAGAGCAGCTTCCAGTGTCTGAAGGGGGCCTATAGGGATGCTGGGGAGGGGCTCTTCATTAGGGACTGCAGTGACAGGACAAGGGGGAATGGGTTCAAACTGAAAGAGGGGAGGTTTAGATTGGATCTAAGGAAGAAATTCTTTGCTGTGAGGGTGCTGAGGCACTGGAATGGGTTGGGCAGGGAGGTTGTGAGTGCTCCATCCCTGTTGGTGTTCAAGGCCAGGTTGGATGAAGCCTTGGGTGTAGTGTGAGGTGTCCCTGCTTATGGCAGGGGGTTGGAATTGGATGATGTTAAGGTCCTTTCCAACCCAAACTGTTCCATGATTCTAACCAGGTACTACTCATGAGTTGTGCTGCACCCCTTGGCCCCAGTGGGCTTCTGCTTCCTCAGGGCTAAGGGAAGCCTGATGAGGTTCCCTGAGTGGTTCTGGGGTAAGAGCTTTCCAACTCAGCTGAAAATGCCTGGAGGAAAGTTAAATTTAGCTCTGCTGCCTTAGGTCAAAGCCAGCTAGTCTATTGAATAGTGGAATCCTAATAGAAGTATGTTGGAATCATCAATCACTACCTTCATAAAATGGAATAATTCCTCCTTAAATTGAGCTCAAATTTATGGAGGTTATTACCCTAAATGAAGAGAATGAATATTGGAAACATACTTTGAGGTCTAGAACTGCTCTCAGTCCATTGTTAACACGCTGTTTAAAATGTGAGGAATTGCCCAGGGTATTCAATTATCAGAAACCATGACCTGCAAGGGGAAAACTGCAAATGATAGAGCTCACTTCTTGGCCTGGGGAGGAACAAGAAGAAATATGAAGTACCTTTAGAGCCTGACCTACAGGACAAGTCTCCTTTCTGCTGAAGAATTGTTTGCCTCCATTATCAGTTGTTAAGGGCTTTTTGAAAGACTTTAACCCATTGGGTTAAATGGAAGAAAAAGATCTGCCTAAGCATTTAATAGGAAAGTGGCACAATGAAACACTTTTTTCTTCTCTATGTTATAATGTGCTCAGACAATTCAGGACTGGTCTTTCTAACCTGGCTCTGTGTACTTGGCAAAGGATGCACTTGACACGTCTTCTTTTCAAGCTGTTGTGACCCATCTAAGACAGCAGCTTGTGCTGCTAAGATCCCATTTCATGTATGAGGTAAGTGTGGTCTGGAGCATGGCTCTTGGCAGATACAGCTCTGTGGAAATGACTTTACATCCGGAACCAAACCTGGGGACTGGAGCCCACGTGTGGGTTATGTTCAGGTGTGTAATAAAGAACCAGCTCCTGCCTCAGGAAGCTTATGGCTATGATGCTTCCCCTTGTGTTTGGGAGCTGGGATGATGGGGTTTAACCTCTGAGCTGGGAAATGTCTTGTACCTGGGTCTCCCATGGTTGCAAAGGGAATGATGGTTGCTGTCCTTTGGACACCACTGGCAGTAATGCTTGGTGCTCCAAGAGCTTTATTGCAGCTTTTGGGTGAACCTCACTGGTGTAAGCTTGGCCAAGGTGTCTGTGCAGGCAAACCTTTGGTCTTGGTGCTCAAACCACCCATTCTGAGGGCTTGAATGCACTTTCAGGAGTCCAGAGCACTGTGGGGTTACTGAAAAGAGGCAAAACGCTTCACAGAGCTCCCATGGGTTATCCTTCAGTAACGCTGGCTCCTCTCCACTCATTAGACTTCTGTCTAACATGGGTCCTGATGGTAAGCTATGTGTTAAGTTGGATCTTTGGAGCTTAAGACTGCAGTGTGACCCAACTGAGAATTCATTGCTTTGTGGGATGTGCATGTTTAATTAAAGCTTAGTAATGACTTGATGCACAAGAAGGAGACCTTAGCTTTATAACAATATATTAACAATATTTATAACAATATATTAGCATTAATAATATTTATTACAATATATTGTTTATAACAATGAACAATATTTATAACAATTTATAACAACACCGTATGTTTGCTAGTGTCAGGATGCTGTAGATTTTATTTTAAGCTAGTTTTGCCCTTCAGTTCAAGCAGAAGCCAGTTACAGCAAAGTCCTGACTAGGGGTTAGATACCCCAAGTTACCTACTGTGGTATGCAGTAGAAATGGCCTGTTGCTATAGGCCTACCTGCATGCATGGCGATGGACCCTGTGCTGGAGGTACAAGATGATGCAGCAGCTGCTGTTGCTTCTCAGTTCTACCTGTCAGGCATCTTCTCCAGTCCTGTCTATCTATAGGTTGTCTTCTGAGGTCTGCATTTCCCAGGGAGGACTATGCCCTTCTCACAACAGGTTTGTGTCCCTTTGGGGTCTCTCCTTATATAATGAGCTTTGGGAGACTGAGTTGCTGCTCAGCTGGTTGGCAAAGAAAAACACCAGTTTGAGTGGTTGGTAGTTGGCCCAGAGCATTTTAGAGCCCTTTCTTTAATAAGTCACTATTTCTTGCGGAAAATGTGACTTTAGTTTAAATAAAGAGATTGGCTTTTAGTGGAAACCAGCCTGTAGCCTGCAGTAGAACAGCCTCAAGGCAGGACATGATGGACTGCAAAGCAGGAAAGCTGAACCCTTCCCCATGTACCTGCTAGGTGGTGATGCATGGAGTGGTGAAATCCACGCTCCATCCATCATGGAGCTGTTGGGAGCCATCACAGGAAGGGAGAGCAATGTGATAACTCCTCTGTTTTCCGATGGTCCAGATCTGCTCAACATTAGAGGGATCGTTCTGGGAATTAACCTGTTCCCTGGTTTTTAAGGCTGCCATCTTAATAACCTTATGCAGCGGGGCCTCGGATGACTCCAGGGGCTGCAGATGTTCCCTCTCTACCAGAGCCCATTTTCCACTGCAGAGGAGGCACCTCAGGCTTGGTTTATTGCTGCAATGCACATACATAAACCCAAGCAGTTTTAATTAAGAGCACTGCAAAAAGCCCTAAAGTTCAGGAAATTTGAAGATTAAGGCCAAGGGTTGGTTTTCACACGTTCTTAAACCGAGCAGATTGGGCTTTCCTTAGAAGCAATTTCCCTTTCAAAAGCAAAATGTCTTTATTGGAAGGTGATTAAACCTTTCCCTGATACATTGATTTCATTCGAGCTTTGCTAGGAGCAGGCTCAGCCCTCTTGACCTATGGATTGGAGGATAAAGATGCACAGCAAAGAGCTTCTAACCTGGTAGTTGCCCATGGGCAATGAATGATAACTTGTTCCTTAGGAAATGAAATCATACTTCAAAGATGCTTTCACTAAATGGTCCAGTTGAAAAGGATCTGCCTCTCCTCTCTGGGCAGCAAGGAAGCTTCCTGTTAGTTCTTCTGTGTTCAGAATTCTACATGCTGTTTGACTTGGCTCGTTTTTATCACCAAGAAGGGCCTGGGCTGTAAGGGAACCTAGGGATCAAACCAGTCCCACTGCCAAAAGAAGCAGGACTGCCTGTCCTGGCTGCTGGGTCCTTGTTAAGGGCACAAAGATGGGACACTGGGTGGTGAACCTGTCTGGAGAACTGACCCGAGATGGAGCTGGCCCTGGGATATACTCTGGGATGTAGGGAAACCAGAACGATGCCTTTCTGGGGCAGTGCTGCCCAGTTGACTTACACTGTATGTGGAGCTGTGTAAAAGACATTTGCTGCCGGCTGAGAGGAGTTAGGTGCCAAATTCCCACTTGGTTATAAGGAATGCTAAAGGCAAATCTGGGTTCTCTGCTTGTCTGCTATCAGCTCTTAAACTCCTCTGGCCTAGGTCTGATGTATCTGATCTGATCCCTGCCCCATCTCTGCAACATGCTCCTGGTTGGCCTTGGTGCTTGTGGGCAGAGCACCTTAGAGCTGCCTTCATAGAGTCATAGAATCCCAACTGGAAGAGACCTCAATGATCAAACCTTTCTAGGCAAAGCATGACCTAGACTGGATGGCCCAAAACCCTGTCCAGATCAGTCTTAACAGTGCCCAACAGGAGGGAGTCATCACTTCCCTGGGGAGATTATTCATTCTCTGAGGATAACTGATGTCTTTTCATGCTGTAGATATCCTGTGTCTTAAGACTGCATTTGATCTACAGTGAAAGATCACTAAGTGTAGAAGACATTCAAGGCCAGGCTGGATGTGGTTCTGGGCAACCTGATTTAAATGAAGATGGCCCTGTTTGTGGCAGAGGGGTTGGATTAGATGACCTCTGAAGGTGCCTTCCAACTCAAACTATTCTATGGGAGGAGGAATTGACCATCTGGGTGGGCTGTTTGATCATCCTGTGCTTTTATGTGATTTAGCATCTGGCCTCTTTTCCAACCCAAGTGAACACTTCTGCTCCTCTAAATGCCTCTTAAAACTACAGGTGGATACAGTCTTCTCCCTTCCTCATCCTGATTCGATTGTGCTGAACTTGTGCTGCCTAATGTCTTGTGTTGCCCTTGAAGAGACCTCCCAGTCCTTCACCATCCATAGAGTTTTGTAGTGTCTGAAAGCTGATGTCTGTTGACCATGCAAAGGCTCTCCAGTGCTGCTTTCTGTCACTTCTCTACCCCCAGCCGCTTGCTGTCTTCCATTATTTAAGCCTCCAAAAGTGTTTGTGAGGGAATTGCTCCTAGATGCAAATGTGCTCCAGGCCTGTGGGACTCCATGAGTTTAATAAGAAACCATCTTCATTAGGACTGAGAATGACTTCCAGTCGCCCCCAGTCCAACAGCTGTTTAGCTTCATGCTGGCTGCCAGTTGCACACACCTGCATGTTCCAGATGTGCTGCTGAAACACACTCCATCCCCAGCTGAGGAGCCAACACCTGGAAGACATAAAGTATTTACAGTTCGGAACGAGAACAAAACTCCCTCAATAAAAATACTTGTAGGTGATCTGTGCTCTTTCAAGTGCCTGATGCAGAAAACATTGTGTTTTCCTTCTGATTGCTGGGCTGGAGGAACGATGGAAAGCTAATTTGTTAGCAGGCTTGCTTGTATGTTTGTGAGGTTTGGAGGTGAATGCCCACCGGCTTGGAGGAAGAGCAGGCAGATACCACAGTGATATTGGGAGATAGGAAATTGTTAGGTTGCCAGTCCAAAAATGAGATGAATAAGGAAAAGGCTGGAAAAAGGAAATGTTGCCTGAGGAGCATCCTAATGATGAGGTCCAGGTGTTAATCCAGGGCTGGAGCAGCTCTGCTCTGGAGCCAGGCTGAAGGGGAGACCTGAGAGCAGCTCCAGGGCCTAAAGGGGCTGCAGGGAACCTGGAGAGAAAGGGGCTTGGGCCAAGGGCCTGGAGGGCCAGGCCAAGGGCAATGGCTTGAACCTGCCCAAAGAGGGGAGCCTGAGCTGAGCTCTGAGGCAGAAGCTGTTCCCTGGGAGGGTGCTGAGGCGCTGGCCCAGGGGGATGGCCCAGAGAAGCTGTGGCTGCCCCATCCCTGGCAGTGCTCAAGGCCAGGTTGGACCCAGGGGCTTGGAGCAAGCTGCTCCAATGGAACATGTCCATGCTTACTGCAAGGGGTTTGGAGCAGATGACCTTCAAAGGTCCCTTCCAACCCAGACTATTCTATGTTCCTGTGTCTTCAGGGAAGCTGTGAAAGAAACTGAGCTGAATTCAGCTCTCCTTTTAAGGAAGGCTTCATTTTTGTCTGTTCTGTTTTTTACATCAAACCCTCTTGTGGTGTGACCTGTTCTGGTCACCCCTGGTCCCCTCATGGGGCTCCTTGTGAAGAAAGAGCCCCCATGAGCTTTGTAGCTGCCCTTTAGGTGTTGGAAAACCGCAATGAGGTCCCCCCTGAATCTTTGTTATGGGAGGCACAATGGAGCGACTCAATGTTGTCTGGATGGTGTTCTCCTTGCTGTCTGTAACCGTGATGCTGGCTGCTCCTTCCACTTTCTAGCATTAGACTCCTTTAAATAAAAGGGTGAAAGCCGCTTTCTAGCGTTAAATGTCTTTACATAAAGGAGTAAGGGGGCAGAAACTGAATCATGATGTAATTTTTCCACCCACTTCCCTTCCCGGAGAGGCAGCAGGGATACTGCAAGCCTTCTGTGTCAGCAAAAGAGCATGGGTGGGATTTCTCTGTGTTGAAATTGGCCTGGGCAGTGGAAGAGAAACTCCACCCTCCTGTTTTCTGTGGTGGGTTTTCTCAGCCAGAGAGTCTAATGCAACTACAGTGTCTCTTTGTCACCCTCCCTAATAGTTCTGGGGCCTTTTTGTGAGGATTTCATAAGGTAAAAGGGGTTCCAAAGGGTTTAGGGTGGGATTCTTCTTTGTGAGATGAATCTCGCTCTGGAGGCACTTCTTTCCATTGGTTATTTAAGAAATATTATGCAGAAGATAAAATTGGACCTCCAGCTTGAAGTGGAGGCTGTTGTACTTAAGATTGTGATGACTAGACAAGGAGAACCCTATGTTCTACAAGCTTAGAGGGAAGACAAGGTTTTTCTCTTCCAGGTTTAAGAAAAGGCAATGTTTTACTAGGTTTTAGTGGACTCTCACCATTAATGTCATGGGTACTTTGTCTTCATCAGATCTCCTGAATGCAGAGTGATCTGCAAGCCGCGGAGCACATTGGTGCAGTGGTAGAGGCCCCCATGGAAGTGGGTTACCAGGCATGGTAGAAGAGAAGGTAAAGGTGCATAGCTGAGCTACGTTTCATTACAGCAGTCTACTGGTTTGCACAAGAGGTATCTGCTGACTTACTCTAGGACCCAAACTTGAGCTGTTCAGAGGGGAAGAGAATGAGCTCTGCCATGGCACCTTATAGTCACTACAAACTTGAGTCTGTGGGACCTTCTTGTTCACTTGCATTTCACAAGGCAGTGGTCTGCATCCTCATTTGGCTCAGTAATGGACCTCTGAGATGGTCCCATCCTTTTTAAGGTATGGCCTTATGCAATGATGCTCTTAGTGTGGGGATGGCATCTGGGGAAAGCCTAGGTCCGAACACAGGGTCTGACATACCTGATCTTTAGTGGATGGGACCGGCAAGCCCAGAAGAAACTCCTAATTCTTGTGTGCCTTATGCATCACCTCATCTTTCCCTGAGCTCTGCCTTCTGGAGCCTGTTCAGACAGGAGCTATTGCTCTATGAGACCTGTGCACAACGTTTAACACAAGTGGTATTGCCAGGAAATGAGCAACCATCAATGTAAAACCTGGATGGAAGGATGAAATACGGGCTGCTCGCTGGGAAAAAAAAAGAAGCTTTCAATTTAGGACTTCGATTCTGTTTTCATCGGAACAGATTAGTGTTCTAGTGCAAGTCCCTGCTAAGGTAGGGAGGAAAACACTACCGAAAATCAGTGGAAAACGTTCTGCCTGCTTTAATCCCAGTTTTGCATGGACACCACGATGGAGCTCCATCTCGGGGGCTGCTCTGTGCCTCCTGCTTGTTTTCAACCACCCCATTTCAAAGGCACTGCTTTCCTACGCAAGCCTGTTAGATGGATAAGCTATTTCTGGTCTTGCAGAGCAGTATAAACCTCACAGCTCCCTTGACTCCCTCTGAGAAATTTCCACTGCTTGACATATTAAAAATATATGGAAGTCTGCAAGGAGAGCAGATTAAGCTTTATGCCTGTGGAAATTCATTTCGATAACTCCAGATCAGCTGGTGCATGGAAAAATCATTTGAAAAGGAGGAGAAGAAACCCCCCAAACCCCTCCTGGAAAGCACAGCGGATGCTGTGTGTGTCGAGGAGGGCTTTTCATAAAGCATTGTTCATTCCCAGAGCACTCACTGACCTATATATAGAAATCACTTCCCTCCTCCCTTAAGAGCAGCAGCTCTGGGGCAGGAGGCTGCAGTTGATTAACTGGGCTCAGGGTTACCATCTGAGGGCTTAGATGAGGACAAAACCTGGTCCTGCTGGCTCTGGCTGACCATAGACTACTTTATGCAGTGCTGAGGCTAAAACTGGCACAGTCCCCGTGGCCTGGCAGTTGTGGGTGACCCTGATGGTCTTCCAGGAGACTCTGTATTGCACAGAGCTGAGCAGAGGGGTAGGAGGCCACTGGATGTGGCTTTGGAGCAGCTGCATCAGGGAGGAGACAGCCCTATGCAGGAGTCAATGCTCCTTTTTGAGGTCTTCTGGTGTTGTCTTTCTGCATATGCTGGCTAGGGACCAAGGTGTTCCTCAAACTGAGTCGTTTTAGGATGTCTTTACTAGCCACCATGCAGATATAACTGCACGGGGTCTAAGGATGGAGCCAGTACTAGGGAGTCACTTTTGACTTTGAGCAAGCATCAGTGGAGCTCTGGGAGTTCCCATTTGTATGGCCTGCTACCCCAGTAGGTAAATGGGATGGGAGGATGGGATGGAGACTTAGCAACCCCCCTGAATCCGTTTTTCCTTGGAGAAAAGGGCAGTTGGTCTTGCCCAATCCTGTGTTTCTGCTCATTTCCACCCTGTTTCTGCTCCTGGCTCAGCTGCTGGGTGAAAGCTTTTCTTTCCTGGCTCATCTTGTGAATAAACTGGTCAAGAGAGCATCAGTCTGCTTTGAGAGCCCTGCGGTACAAAACCTCCCTCAGTATCTGAATAAAATGCTTGGGTTCATTCCACCCCCACTCCCAGGTTTCTGCTGGCAGCACAAGAATGTCTCTAGCTCTGGTCCTGTGCATTCATCCCCTTAACTGCAGCAATGAATCTGGGAATCATGACACTGAGCGGTCAAAGCTTGATGCAAGAACAGCCCTGGGTCTCGTGAGCTGCTCACGTTTGTGCTTCTGAGCAGCTTTCATCTGTTTTGACAACCTGCTCACCCTCATGTTCAATACTGGAGCTGCTCTCTTCCCTGTGCAAAACCCATGCCTCTTAACACATGCTTCCCTCCTGGTGTCAAGAGGTGGTGCTCAACCCTGTATTGCTGCTCTAGGGTGAAGAGCAGAGGGGAGGCAATGCTGAGGGTGATGTCTGAATAGATGACCCTATGCTGGCTGGCTGGCAGAAGATGCCATTAAGCAGAAAGGATGATGGGGAAGTGTAGTTATAAATATGAATGTATGTTGCTTTCCTGACACCCCAAAATCTCATGCAATCTAATGGCAGGACAGTCAAGTGTCTGTTGGAGGTGACATTGGCAGAAGGGGTCTGTTGTGGTAGGAAGCTTCTTTCTCCATAGTGCCAGCCTTCAGAGCCATGTCCCCTTTGCTTTGCCTGTGTTTTAAGCCTTAAGGATTTCTGTTCCTGACCAATACAGTTTGCCTTGCCACATCACTCATCATGTATGAGCACTGCCTCTGCTGTATCCTCAGCCCATCACAGCTGAAACCCCACTGCTGCTCCTCAAACCCATTTGCTTTTGCTAATCACTGCCTGGGAGCCCCGTGTTGCCCCAGGTTCTCAGGCTTGTTCCTCCTCACCAGGACCTTTGGGCTGTGCCATCCCACAGGAATGGGAACAACTGCTCCAGGCTTAGAGTGCCCAACTTGGAAGTCTGTCCTGGGTTCAGCAATAGCAGTCAGAAACTGGTTTTAAACCACGACAAAGTCCTTCCAAGAGACCCTAAGAGCAGTTCTGCCTGCTCCTGAGCTTTGGCTCATCACTGGGAATGAGGAAAGCCTGTTCCTCTGCTTTAGCTACAGCAGTGCAGCGGGGAGGGAGAGCCCAAGCCCTGGGTGTCCATGCTCTTTCGGGGGCAGACATGGGGATGTGTTGCCCGTCCTCCTCCTGGCCAGCTGCACGCCAGTGCAGGGGTGGAAGCTGTGTGATGAGGGTAAAGGCAGCTCTTGGAGCTAATGATCTGCTGGGATGGGAGCAGCTTGCAGGCATCTGGCAGGGCTGGTTCGCACCTTGCTTACAACAGCCTCTGCAGGGATACTGCAGGGTGCGTACCCGGAGGAAAGCTCCGTGAGAAACAGTGATGGGTTTGCAAATGCCTTTTGGGGTTTTTATCCTTAATGCTCAGTCTAACAGCTTTATTGCTGGCTTGTTTCCCTCTGCTGCTGTTGCCTGCTCTCCTCCTGTGCTGCTACTGCTTTCTGCCAGCCAAGGCTGCACAGAAGGCATCAGGCACTCAGCATCCTGCAACCAGAGAGGTGACAAAGTAGGCGATGCCATCCCATCATCTTCTTAATGTCCCTTGTGTTTCCTGCTGTTACGTCGAGGGGGAAGGGGAGAGAAGCAGAGGAAGCTTACTACATGGCTACCTACCATGAGACCTGATAAATCTGCCAGACAATTTATTTGATCTTTGAACCCTGGGGTCCCTCGGAGGCAGGTTTGGAGGACTGCAAAAGCAATCAGCAAGGATATAAAAACCTAATGAGGCCTGGACTTGATCCCCTTCTCCAGGTGAAATTTACAGCGGCTGGCAGAGAATCAGAGCACTTGGGAAGTTATAGGATGTGTGTGTACAGATAGCGTAGGAGAATGGATGGAGCCGCTCGGGCTCTCTGCTGTAAGCACTATCCTTTGTGCTCGTGGCATTTCATTTTAACAGTGGCCCCTGTCTGGCTTCCACAATATCCTGCTGCAAGGGATTTGCTCAAAGGGGGAGGGGAGGGGAATCAGTGTTTCTTAGATTTAGCATCTTGGCTTTGTAACAGAGGCTGAGTCTGTCACCTAGGCAGAAGGAGAGATGTTAAAATGTCCCCAGCTGACTCTGCAGCACAAGTCCCATTAACTGTGCTTTGCTCCTAAGTGGTTTTGGGGGAGGGTCGGAGAACTGCCCTTGTTCCCTGTGCTGCTGCGGTGACATGGCCTCAGGAAAGTGAGCATGGCTGAAGCTGAGTGCAGCAGCTCTCCCTCTGGCAGTGGTTGCTGGACTGGGTGCTGCTGGTGCAGTGTTGCTCCTCTGCTATAATTCCACAGCCTGAGATGGGGCTGGCAGTTGTGTGCCATATCAGGGAGTAATGGCACTATATTAATGCAACTTCAGGCCACAGCTTGTATGCATGCTCTGCTTGTGGACAAAACCTCTTCTCTTTGACCATGGGTGTGAGAGGTGCTCATATACCTTCCAATGCTGATGGATCACAAGCATCAAAGCCACTGATGCTTGTGGCTTTGATGCTGCAAAAAGCTAGAGAGGGGCTTGGAACAAGGGCCTGGAGGGCCAGGCCAAGGGCAATGGCTTGAACCTGCCCAAAGAGAGGAGCCTGATCTGAGCTCTGAGGCAGAAGCTGTTCCCTGTTTTCAGGTGCTGAGGCGCTGGCCCAGGGGGATGGCCCAGAGGAGCTGTGGCTGCCCCATCCCTGGCAGTGCTCAAGGCCAGGTTGGACCCAGGGGCTTGGAGCAAGCTGCTCTATGGAAGAGGTCCCTGCCATGGCAGGGGTTGGAGCTGGATGGGCTTTAAGGGCCCTTCCAACCCAAACCATTCCATGATTCTATGACAAGAGGAACCAGCCTCAGGCTGCCCCAGGGCAGGTTTAGATGGAGCTGAGGAACAATTCCTTGCCCACGGGGTGCTCAGGGCAGGGCTGCAGTCTCTGGCTCTGGAAGTATTGAAATGCCATGTAGATGTAGCAAACAGGGACACGGTTTAGTGGTGGCCTTGGCAGGGCTGGGTTAATGGCTGGGCTCGATTGTCTTAAAGGCCTTTTCCAACCTAAACAATTCTATGATTTCAGTCTTTTTAACCCCAAACTTTCAATTTTAGGTTTAAAGTGACGCTTTCCTTAAAAATTTATGTTCCTTTATGTTTTTGTAACGGCTTTTAATAAGCTCAGGGAGGAAACAAGCCGTTTCATCCCGAGCCTGGTGATGGGCTGCGTGCGACCCCGCAGTGACACTTTTACAGCTCTTTGATTTGCTGAAGATCTTGAAGCAGTTCTGGCTTGGTCTGACCCGAAGCAAATCTCTTTTCCAGTTCCTGACGTCTGCAGAAAACAACGGCCCCGGCTGCTCTGCTCAGCGCCAGCAGGACCATGGCAAACCCAAAGGCTGCTCTTGGCTAGCACTGGCATCTACCGCATCTCTGTCTCTGGAGATGGCAACTCTTCCTGCATGGCAGAAGACAGGATCTGATCCAGCAACCGAGAAGGTAAGCTGAGTCACTGTCTTCAGTTGGGCTTTGCTCTGTGAAAGATGCTCCAAACGTGAGCTCTTTGGTAGATTAATGTTGTAACTGGTTTGGGGTCCAGTCCCCTAACTCAAAGCCCAATTCAAACTTCCATAGTCCAGGAGTCTTTGGGTTTTGCACATGTTTGAGGAATGGTTTGATTCCACCTCTCCTGCTTCATAGGATGAACATGCAGCTGGAAAACTGGGTTCTGTTCCTGATGGACGTGGCTGGGAGAAATCACTAGAAACTGAGTCATTTGGCCATCTTACACAATGATGTTTAAGACTATTGCTTAAGCACCCCAGGGCTTCCAAACCAGTCTGGTTTGCTCTCCTAAAGCCCATGGGAACTCTTGCTTACATGGGTTGCTATAGTTTTGCATGATCCTCCAGTTCCCTTCCACCTTCTGGTGCTGTTCCAAGCCCTTAGAACCCCCTGGGATGGGTTTTTACTGCAGCAATTCCCCAGCCACAGTGACCAGAAGTGGCTGCAAATATCTTCCTCTTATCCCTCCTCGTCCCTACTAATACCAATAAGCAAATGGGGAGAGCTGTGAGCGCTCAAGCCCTGCTTGGCCAGGGAGCTGAGCTGCAGCCAGCACACACGTGCCTGCTCTGGAGCTGTGAGCTGTTGCCAGATCAAGCAGTTTAGAGGCCATTTGTGAGAATGAGGCAGATTTGAGCAAGCGGTGAGCTTGCGTTGTCTTAAAGTTGGTGCACAGTAAAAGGGAGGAAGGAGAGATGTTGGAGGCAGGTCTGAACAGACACCAGGCTGGAATTCAGCTGAAAGGCAAACTTAAAGGCCCCCAAACCCTCACAGTTTTCTATGGAAACTGTAAAAACTCTTAAGAGTCCCCAAGCAACAATTGCTCTGTCTGCTGTTGCCGTTCAGAAACATGCCCTGGAAAGTCTACTGTCTCCTAATAGCTCACTGGCTACTAAATGTAAGCGGCCAAGATTTATTTGGGGTGAGGGAGATGAAAGGGAGTCAAGTTTATGGTCTGTCTTTGCAGTTTGGTTTGTAACAGCCCCAGGCTCTGCCTGCGGAGACTGCCTTGCTCTGGCTAAACTTGCAAAGCCAGAAGCTCAGCAGGAAAGGGCAGGGTTTTGTTCTGACACCGTTTACCAACACTTCCGAGCGTTCATTTGTGCTGTTACAGCCCTCGTGCTGCTGTGTTTGAGTGCCTCTGAAACGCTAATCAAAGGAATGAATCCTCCAGCAGCTGTGCAGAGCCATCGGCTATGGTAGATGAATGCTGGTTGATGTAGAATCATAGAACCATACAATAGTTCGGGTTGGAAAGGACCTTAAGATCATCCAGTTCCAGCCTCCCTGCCATAAGCAGGGGCACCTCACACTAAACCATGGCACCCAAGGCTCCATCCAACCTGGCCTTGAATTCTGCCAGGGATGGAGCACTCATGCTGGTTCCACCCAAGGGATGCTTATGCTGTTCATTGAGCTGCTGATTGTATCCAAGCTTCAAGCCTTGCTTGGAAATGATCCCAACTACCGAGACTCCTGCCTTCCCCTGATGTTGCCTTGGAGTGTGCTCGCAGGTCATCGAGGAGTTGGATGCTGCCATTGCTTGAGCTTTCCCGTAAATGGAGTTTGGATTGCAAACCATGTGGAAATTCCCAGAACAAGCAGCACTGATTTAGGTTTTCCAGGCTGCCTTTGTGCTGGAGCAGGGAAGGTGTGCTCCTGTACTGACATACATGTCTGGAGCACTGGGGAATGGTTCCTTCTTGTTCTTCTAGGTTGCTCTTCTAGGTTGCTTTCAGTGAGACATAGCGACAGCAAGGCAGGAAGCTTAGTGGAGCTGTAGCCTCCAACCCAAGTATAGCTGATCAATGTGGACACAAAGTTGGCCCATGAGCCAGATGGGGTAAAAGCCTTTCATTTGCCATGGCACCAACAGATGAGCAGCTCTCAGGAGTAAATCCATGTATTTGCCATAGAGTATGGCATGACCTGCCTGAGAGGTGGAAAGAGCCGTTAACATCTCCCTATGCTAATGGAACTTGTAGGAGGGGAAAACACTGATAGATACTTCTTCCTAGAAGAAGGAAAAGGTAAAGAGCAGGGGGCAAACTGTCCTCTCTGGGGGTCATTAAACCAAACACTTGGACTCCTCCTTAGCACCTGCAGGAAGAAAGGTGATGTGAATCCCACCCAGTGTTTTGACAGACAAGTGGTTTGATTTAAAGCCCCAGGCAACCAAAAGCCCAGGGCATCTTGAGGGAGACACTTCCATCAGTTCATTCTCCCCATTGTCAGAACATTTCAGCTGCATTTCAGATCTGAATTTGCCTCCTTTTGGCTTCTGACTCTTGGTTTTCATTATGCAGTCATCAGCTGGCTGATTAAAGAGCTGGCTGCTATCAGAAATCTCTTCCCTATGCAGGTACTTGTGGGCTGTGATCAAGTCACCTCTTAACCTCCTGGTTATGTTATTAGCTTGAGGTACTTATGGCAGGTTTCCCAGACCTCAAACTGCACTTACAGCTCTTTCCTGAACCTTTCCCAATTCTTATTTCCCCACCCCCAATGTCCTTTTTGGAATGCGGATCCCAGAATGTGACAGTCTCTCCAGTCACATCTCATGAATACCACACATAAAGGGCATGCCATGTTCCTTCTCATCGATTGTGTATGCACCCAGAGGTGGACTTGGGGTCCCATCTTGTCATCTGTGACCTCAGGCGTGTCTTGGGATTTCAGACTCTCTGGGAATGTGCTTGCTGAACGTGACCTTCTTTCCTTGTTTCTGGAATCGCAGCCCTGTGCAAAGCAAAAGCCAGCCCTTGGTTGGGGCAGAAAATGGCAGCTTGATGTGACCCAGAGGCTCCTGCAGAAAGCCCAGCCCAGCCCTCTGGGGCCCCAGCCTTGAGTTATTCACAGGGGTCTGGCATGCGGGTTTGTGATTTGGGGCAGCCATGAACCTCTCGAGGTGCCTTCAGGCCTAATTAGTATTAATCTCATATACTCCTTTGTCTGTTGGCTGTGTGAAAGGATGACCCCATAACAGCACATATGTGACAGAGAAGGTGAGAATGGAACAGCACCCACTGCCTTAGACATATAAACTGGTTATCAAGTGATGGGAGACACTCTTTTGTCCAATTTATGTGGAAAATGCCAGGAGAATAACGCGATGTATTTTTTCACTCCCTTTTGTGTCATCTTTAACAGCAATTATTTCGTATGTTCTTTTACATCAGTGGTAAAAATGTTGAGCTATGATAGATCAAGAGCAGATTCCCTTTGGAGATCACAGCAGAGGCATGTGTATATAGCATAATCGCTTCCCCATTGCGATTGCGGTGGGGGAGAGCTCTGCACTGGTAGTGTTGTTTGTTTTCAATCACAGTGACATGCGTGCGAAAGAGCTCTTCAGGCACAAGTTTAACGTTAGCACTGTTGGCTTCCAGTCCTCTTTGTGGTTCTATAAAAAACTAGTGTGTGTACACATAAAATGGTATCTAATAGGCAATCGTTGATATTAGATGTAATTAATATGATATATTTCTGCAGGTCTGACAAGGTCTGTGGTCCAGAAATCTGTTAGATATTATGATTAATGCCGTGCAGTATGCAGTTCTCCCCTGCTCTTGCAGAGGGGCTAGGGAACAGCAGGAGAAAGGGGCAAGGCTATTGTGCAGCAATTGCTGTCTAGGGGGTAGTTGAGGGGACTGTAAATTATGATAATTACATATTTAAATGCTTCCAAGGTTGCCTAAACCCACAGCTTCAGAAGAATGAAGCCGGCCAATAATTCTGGGGAGAGTTAAATCCAGCCGGAAAAGTGCTGCTTTGGAATGCCGTGGGATTATTTCAGGTGGAAACGAGAGCTAGGGGAGGGAAAAGGAAATCGGAGTTGAAGCCCTTTATCTTGTCCCTGGGCAAGTGGCTTTTTAAGGTTTAAGAACAAAAGGGAAAAGAAAGAAAAGACAAAATAACCTGGTAAGAACCAACTATTTTGGGCTAACCTGACATGGTTCTACATTGACAGCAAAGCAAAACTGTTGTCTGTAGTGACTGGCAGAGCAAAGAGAATGGATTTGTCTGGGTCACATCAGTGAAGTAAAACCACACTTCTGGCTTGGTCATACCAGTCTCTACAGAAATCCTTCTGAGGCTGTAGCTGATCCTTGCAGGACTTTTCCCCTCCTCATTATGCCCATGATACACACCTATATATACGCGTGAGTATATGTGTATATTCCCATCAACTGGCCTAAATCTCATTTGGATGGAAGCAGTATGATCTCTTATTACTAAATACATACAAGACCTCATCCCTCTAGCATGCTGCCCCATGTGAATCATAGAATAGTTTGGGTTGGAAGGGACCTTCAAAAGTCATCTGGTCCAACCCCCCTGCAATAAACAGGAAACGAATGGGGTTTTACTACAAAGCCATGAAAACTGCAACTAAGTCAAGGAGGAGACATGAAGTTGAGCAGATGGGTCCCACTTTTGGACTTGCTGTTGCCCATCAGCTGCTCTGTTGAATGACCTTAGGGCTCATGCCTTACCTCCATATGTTGTTCCAACTGAGCTAGGTGAAGGGAGGTGGGCTCTTGTTTGGAGAGACTAGATGGGAACATCTGGTCCTTGGTCTCCTGGGGAGGGTTTGGCACCTTGAAGCTGCCTTGGCCTAACCCAGGGTGAATACTTCAGTACATTTGACTTGCTGTGTTTGCCTCTGTGCAGCATATGCCCAGAAACAAGCGGACAGACTGGAGGGAGCTGAGAGAAGCAGCTATCACTGCAGAGCTGGTGGGGCTTGATTTAAAGTGCAACATCCTGCACTGAACCCAGGGCCTGTGATGAATGTGAGCTGGAAAGGAGGTCCCAGCTAACATCCTGCACTGAGCCCGGGGCCTGTGATGAATGTGAGCTGGAAAGGAGAGCCCAGCTAAATGTGGGACATGATAATAGCTTAACAAAAGTGAAGATGTCAACACCGTGGAGGGTAATGTATTGCTTAGTGCGGTCTGATGAGGTTATAATGATGAGGTAATAGGAAGAGATGAAGAGGATCATTTAGGCCATCAGTGAAATCTATTTGGCTTGGAGTTGTCCTTGGGGAGGTGGGTGGTGTGCGTGTGTGAGCCACATTGGCTGCAGATTTTGGTATTAAAATGGACAATATAACCAGGGGCAGGAATCCACGTTAGCTGAGAGATGGAAGGGATGATCCAATAGGTGTTTGGTTTCTTATTTGCTTTTAAAGCAGGGAGTTACTGCAGACAATTGGTGGGGATCTTATTCTGCAGCTTTCCAAACCAGGCCACTGGAAATTTGCCTTTCCCCCCCTTTCCCAGGTGTAAATGGAGACAATTCCAGTACAAAACAAGCACGGGTTTGGGTGATGAATGCAGTTGAAACAACTATCCTTTGATTTCAGCACCGTCCACTGGAGGGGGGAGAACAAAACCCACAACATGTGTCAGCTCCTCCTGCATTCCAGATTAAAGCATCTGCTTCCTTTTGGTGGGGAAATAATCACAACAGAAAGGATCCTAGTTCTCTCCTGAAAGGCCAATTATGCCAAGGTCAGAGAGATAGCTTCATGTAGTGGGACAGTTGGAGCCAGTGAGTGGGTATGCACCGTTACATTTTGCATCCCTCTTCTTTTGGGAATGCCTGTGTGCAATCGGGCAGGTGCATTGCATTTTGACCATGTTTTTCCCATTATCTGCAGGGGTAGCTTCAACTTATCACGGAGCTCCAGAGGAGCTGGATGGCTTTTGCAAGGGAGTCTCTGGATGGAAAGCATTAACTGCAGACTGGGGTTAGTGCCAGTGGCCTCCCCATGAACTTGGAATCCTGGTCTTTGAGTAACAACTGCGAAAAATCAATGACGATCGCTTCCATTGCTGGCTTGTAAGGCTCATTTTTCTCTTCCTTTCTTCTCCTTTTGTTTTCTCAGTGGTGAGGGAAGAAATGAGGTTCAGGAATTAGGCAGCGAACAGTCATTGAAAAGATACACAGCTGGGGTTCCCCTTAGGAAGCTTTCTTTTACATCATGCTAAGCTGAAGAAGACTCTCAAAGCAAATACTGCTGTATGATAGACAGGGTGAGTTATGTCAGCACCCAGTGATGGTTTGCAAGGTTAAATTGGGAATAATCTGGTGTCGTCTAGATGGGAAGTTGATGGAATTGGTCTGGATTTATGGCTCCTGAAGGGTAAGCTGAATTTGGGCTGGGTAGTTGAATCTGTGCCCAGGGCAGCTCTGGATGCATCACTGCACCATGCAATTCCAGAAGTATCGTTACTATGGCTCTTCTGGCTCTCCCTGCACTCTCCTGCAGAGCTCAGTGTGCATCCCCTGGCTCTGTTTGTTTCTTCCCTGCAGGTGAGGTGCCTGATCTTGTACCACCTTCTGCAGCCTCTGCTCCAGTGTGGCTGATGAGAAGCTCCCCATGACCCAGATTCAGTGTGCACTTGAGCCCAGAACCTCCCCATGTGCTGGGCTGCACCCCAAGAGCGTGAGCAGCAGCTCGGGGGGGTGTGTGTGTGGATCCTGCCCCCGTGCTGTGCTCTGGGGAGACCTTAGAGCAGCTCCAGTGCCTAAAGGGGCTGCAGGGAAGCTGGAGAGAAAGGGGCTTGGGCCAAGGGCCTGGAGGGCCAGGCCAAGGGCAATGGCTTGAACCTGCCCAAAGAGGGGAGCCTGAGCTGAGCTCTGAGGCAGAAGCTGTTCCCTGGGAGGGTGCTGAGGCGCTGGCCCAGGGGGATGGCCCAGAGAAGCTGTGGCTGCCCCATCCCTGGCAGTGCTCAAGGCCAGGTTGGACCCAGGGGCTTGGAGCAAGCTGCTCCAGTGGAAGGGGTTCCTGCCCATGGTGGGGTTGGGGCTGGAGGAGCTTTAAGCTCCCTTCAACCCAAACCAATCTATGATCAATATAAGTCTTTTTTGCTGTGGCAGCTGGCACCGGCAGTGGTTGATGATCCTGCCACCCTTAAAGTCCATCCTGCTTCCCAGGCTTCCCACACAGAAGTTGCATGCTGTGCAGATGCTGACAATGGCTGTGAACTGAAACCTTTGTTCTGAAGCACCTCAACGCTGAGTAAGCCCTGATATAATGTTGAATCCAGACTTAAAAGCCATGCTGAACACAGGACAGCTAGGAAGCAGGTAATGGAGGGAGCTGGAAAAGCTTTAAGCCTACCCTGTCCATAGAAAATTGTGCTTAAAATAATCCTGGGTTCTTTCAGTAAGCAGGCAATCTCTCTTCTTGCAGACTGCTGGCAGAGTCAGAAGTAGCAAATAGACCACTGATGGGGAGGCTCCTGGATGGTGCTTTGATCTCGGAAGTTTCTACAGCCCTGAATGCATGGAAGGTATAGTTCTCCCACTACTTCATGGTCTCTCCCCTTCTTTGCCAAATTCCAAGGAAAGCTGCTGATGTATTTCAGCCCTTAAAGATGATTGAGGGACTGGCGCATAGATTATAGACCCATAAAATGAGATCATCCCATGAACGTTTTCTGTGGTTCAGAAAAGTCCAATTAACTTCTCTTGCTCAGTCTTCCCCCTTCCTCCCTTCCCCATCCTGTTTTGTGGCTTCTTTGGTGTTTCCTGGCTCCAGCTGAGATCAAAGGCAGGCGAGTGGGCCATAGCAGGGGTGGCTATTTTAGCAGAACCACTGGGCCTGCGGAGAGCGGGATGGGAAACCTGGGCTTGGTTTGGTTTTGTAAATGTCAGTCAGTCCTTTCCCCCACAGAATCAAAACCAGAGAGGTTTGGGAGCAAGTGATCCTGATTCTGAACTGTTGTTTGGGGAAGGTCCAGAAGCACAACAAAGCCATATTGCTCGTTGATGAACTTGTACTAAAAGGGGGAAGGCTGTCTTAATCTGTTCCAGACTGACTTAAATAACCTACTTACAGGGTAGGATCGTGCTCCTTTAGTTCTAGAGGCATTGACTTGAGAGATCTGTAGGGTCCTGATCTGTTTAAATGCACAATCTCAAAACAGTGAAGGTGTTTCAAGCAGGGATGTGATGCAGACCCTGTTGACAGCAAAACCCCGTTGCTCCCAACATGTGGTTGGACCATCACTGCAAAGGCAACCTGGAAGATGATCTGGATAATGACAAAGAATATCAACATTTCAACTTCCCTTGGGCCTTTGAGCTTTGTGTTGCCATTCAACCCCATTTCAACAGACCTGGTGAGGATGCTAATGGTGTGATGGAGGTAGGCGAGCAGCCCTTTCTGCAGGGAAGTGTTCCTGGAACTGTTGTTTTCTCTGTATTTATACATAATAGAGTTACTCAGAAGTGCTGTGACAGACAGATTCTCTTCTCAGAAAGTGCACTTCTGTCTTCAATACTGTATGAAACTGATTCCTTTAAGTACTGATATCAGCAAAGTTGGAATCAAGTTTCCAATCAACTGTTGTCTTTTTTCTCTTCAGGCTTTTGGTTTTTGTTAGATATTATGACAAATGATAGAAATCTAACTGTCTCTTTAGCTTTCGTGTCCTAGAGACACTATGGAGAAACAAATCAGACCTCATGTTTCCTTTCTTTCTGTCGGAATACTTCGTTAGTTTTAAAAGGTCTGGTTGGTCCTGCAGAGATAAAGTTTAATGATGTCATGGGTTCCATCTTTCTTACTTGACCTAAATTCAATATCTGTGAGTTTTCTAGTCTAACAAGTAATATCCTGGGGTTTCCATGATGGCTTTAAGGACATGGGCAATGCAAGGCTTGGCAGAGGATTGGAAATAACTTTTGTTAACTTCATGTGTATATATATATATATAACTTTATGTATATATATGTATATATATAACTTTTGTTATATATATATATATAAGGTTATATATATACCTTATATATAACTTTGGTATAAAGCAGCTACATGGGATGCCCTTGCCATTGGAAACAAAGCCATCCTTCTGAGGACACCCTCCTCAACATCCAGCTTGGGGTGGGATGAGTAACCCTTGGCTTATGTTACTTTCTCCTGGCAGAGGAAGCCCATGCTGTGAGCTTAGGTTGGATCACTGACACAGAGGTTGGGAGTCAGGTAAGGTGAATGTCACAAGATAAATACAAAAGCACCCTCTTGAAGAGATCTTGTTGTTCCCACTGGCTGCTCCTCCTTCCTTATGGAGTTGAAGGGTTTATGTGTTGAGTGATGGTTTCCTTAGTGCTGTTCCCCATCCCAAGATTGGCTGTCTCTCAAGGTGCATTAAGCATCTGCAGTTCTTGGGAAGAGCTGTACACCAGCCTGTTGCATATGCTGGGGCAGAGATGCTGCTACAGGGATGGGAGCATGAAGTAGCTTCCCAGCAGCACCTCGCAGTGTGTCACGCTCAAGCCATACTTGTTCATGCTGAGCAGTGAGCTATTTCCCCCCAAATCCCCTTTTTCCTCTCTTTTACTCCATCTTCCCCTCCTTTCCCTGGGTTATCCGGCACTTTGGGCTGGGCTAGGAAGTGTCGCAAGCGCATCCAGCCTTGACTGCGGTTGGCTTGTGCTCAGAGGTTCTTGAGTCAGCGATGTCTGCTCTGGTTGAGGAGATGTCTTCGGCTCCACTGTTTCCTCCCTCCTGGATTCTCACTTACTCTGTCACTCGCTGGGCCAGGCAGCAGTAAAAGCCATTGCCAGGGTGGGGCTGTCCCTGGAGGAAGAGGTGGGTAGGAGGACTTGGAAAGTCATGAATGCAAAGTCAATGAGCCAAAGCTAATAACGTTTCCAGGGATGCAAGTGCTGGGGCCTGGGAGCCCAACCCCATCTTAGAGTCCTAGAACGGCTTGGGTTGGCAAAGACCTTAAGAGCATCCAGTTCCAACACCCTGCTATGGGCAGGGATGCCTCACACTAGACCATGTCGCCCAAGGCTCTGTCCAACCTGGCCTTGAACACTGCCAGAGATGGAGCACTTGCCACTTCTCTGGGCAACCTGTGTCAGGGCCTCACCACCCTCACAGTAAAGAACTTCTTCCTTATATTTAACCTGAACTTCCTCTGTTTAAGTTTAAACCCATTGCTCCTTGTCCTGTTGCTACAGTCCCTGATGAAAAGCCCCTCTCCAGCATCCTTGTAGCCCCCTTCAGACACTGAAAGCTGCACTGAGGTCTCCACACAGCTTCTCTTCTCCAGGCTGAACAGCCCCAGCTTTCTCAACCTTATCTTCATCACTTGCTCCTTGGATGTTCACTGAGTTTTCCCTTCATAAGGGAATGATGCTTGTAAACTATTCCCAGGCTCAGCTGTGTGTCCTGTCTGTGCTGGTGACCCAAAGGGAAAGCTTCAAATAGCAGTACACAAAATATCTCAGCAAGGCCAGTGCAGGTTGATTTGTAAAGTATTAAGTTATTAGTGATATGGCATGGTTTCTGAGATTTTAGCCCTTTCCAGATCTCTTCCAAACAGGCAATTAAACCATGTGCAACACTTAGCATCTCCATCCGGTCTTGATACCCCTTTAACTCAGATATCTGGCATCTAGCTAACTTTCTCGATCTTTCTATATTCTTGCCCTTTGCAACTGTCTTGGTGATTAGTTCCACTCTCTGTTCATGTTTCAAGTAAGTCCAAGTGTGGAGGGGATGACTTCTTCAGTTGTAATTGAGTTTAACTGCTGAGAGCCTGAACAGAGGAGCAGCTTGCCATCTGCTTTCTCTAAACAGAAGACGACAGCAGAGTCCTCGTGAGGACTGTATTGCCCTGTGGAGGTGAGAGGTGATTGTGAAATCTGGTGGATTGACTTGTGACATATTGGGATCTGTTTTGTGTAGCAATCCTTTGATACGGCAGCATTGTCATGAGACTCAAAGGAACCTTTTCTTTGCCCATGTGATGTTTTACCCTGGTTTGACTGAGATACAAAAGAAATACTACATTTTCTCCTGTGCTTCTTCCAAAGAAAATGTGGGCAGTTCTGTGCAGACAATGGAGATAGTTTCAAGCTAAAGGTAAATGCCAAGCAGAGAACATTTGGGAATCAGTGTCTTAAGAAGCAACTGAGAGAGTTGTGGGGAATTTCACCTCTATTTTGCTTCAGCTGAAATACTTGCTGTAGATTCTCCACTGGTTTTTGACTGTAAAGATGAAGGCAATGATGTTTGGGAAGGCCGTGGTTAAAGGCAGAGACTGTTTCCAGCTTTTGAGTTTCTTTTCTTTCCAGACTTCTTATGAAAATCTTTCTATGCAGGATAGGGAAACCTTAGAGCAGCTCCAGGGCCTAAAGAGGACACAGGAAACCTGGGGAGGAGCTTGGGCCAAGGGCCTGGAGGGCCAGGCCAAGGGCAATGGCTTGAACCTGCCCAAAGAGGGGAGCCTGAGCTGAGCTCAGAGGCAGAAGCTGTTCCCTGTTTTCAGGTGCTGAGGCGCTGGCCCAGGGGGATGGCCCAGAGAAGCTGTGGCTGCCCCATCCCTGGCAGTGCTCAAGGCCAGGTTGGACACAGGGGCTTGGAGCAAGCTGCTCCAGTGGAAGGGGTCCCTGCCATGGCAGGGGTTGGAGCTGGAGGAGCTTTAAGGTCCCTTCCAACCCAAACCAATCTGTGATTCCATAATCTCTTTCCAGAGACCAAAAGAGGGGTGTAAACAATCCCCAATGCTGTTTATAGGCAGGTCTTCTGCAAACAGTGATTTTTGCGTATGGCGACACTGAGGAAATGTAGAGTGGAAATAATTGTAGGTTCCATGTGTTTGGAGTTGTCAGAATTGAGACCAAATCATGTGTCTCAGCTGGGAGGCATTCTATTCTCCATCGACATTAATTAGGAGTCCCTTACATGACTTTGTAGATGATGGCTTTCCCCTCTTCCAAATGGTGCTTAAGGACAAAGCCTGGCTTGCCAGGTGGGTGACTTTTCCCAGGGTCTCGCAGCACTCGCATTCATCCTGGTGAAAACCTCTTGAGCTTCAGGAGAATTAGATCCAAGCAGTGTTTTGTTCCCTCATTTCCCACGATTTTCCATTCCGAGAACTACCCTTTTGAACGTATTGATTCCAGCTTGCGCACTTCAAGGGCCCAGAATTTGACACAACCTCTTCTACCTTCCAGATGCTTGTCAGAAAGGGGCTGCTATTCCACCTCCTGAGGGTTGTGTTTTACAGCACAGGGTGTGCCTTTCAGTACAATTTAGATCAGCCTTAATGAGGGGAGACTGAGAGCTCTGACTGTACCAAGACAGGGCAGGAAGAGCTCTCCTTGCCCTTTACTTTCTGAAATGAGACCTTTTCCCTGTCAGCCATGGCCTGAATTCTCAGTCTTTCTCCATGAAGTGTTCACATTCAGGGGCAGAAAGAGGAAATTGGATGATAGGTCGAGGCTCCATGAACGTTATCCAATGTCTGCGCTCTACCTAATGAACAGTCTTGAAAGCGCGATGCCAAATCCGCCTTTTTCCTGCCTCTGCCACTCTTGCTCTCTAACATGGCTTGGCCCAGAGACAAATCCCCTTGTAGCCAGCAGAGAAAACAAGATCAGAAACAGAAGCACCGCTCAGCCCTTGCCCTCGGAATTACGTGGACGTGCGGCTGGGAGGCTGAGAGCTCATCCCAGACCCTGCAGCGGCTGAGCTCTGTCCCAACAGCTATGGAGCCTCAGTCTGTGTCACAAGGAGAGCTTCTAGATACCTGTTATATAGAAGTATATAACTTGTATATATCTGTATATAACTTGCTATGTACCTGTGATAGAGCCATTGGTGGTTTAAACTCATTGGAGACATGCCCAGAAGGCGGAGACTTGGTTAAAAGCAATAGGTTCACTGTACTCCATGCTTCAGATCCAACTGCGTCTCCTTTGCTGAGCAGCATTACGTACTAGACATGCTTTGCAAGAGAATGTGTCTTCCTCCAGGCTACCCAATATCTCAAGATCCCAATTAACCGAAATCCCATGTTCTGTTGCTCCCTTTCTAAGGGATTGCATGCAGGTTTAGTTTTAGGCCTGACCACCTAAAGAAATAGAGCTTAAGTGGCCATGCCTTGTGTACACATCCTTCTACCTGATTAAGTGTTTCTACTGAACTGATTTTAATCATGGTGAGTTTGGGGCAGAAGAGTCAAAGTTATGAGATTCAGGACCATTTTGGGTAGAAAAGTACCAAAAAACCAACCCACCCCCCCCCCACCCCCCAAGTGCCAGTGATAAAGGATGTTTGCAATCATCCCAACTGAGGAAGGTAGATGTGGTGCACAAGTTGCCATGTTGTGCATTGGTAGAGGGCCAGTTGAGGTCCTTTTGGAAGAGTCTCGATACTTTAAGAACCTTAAAGGCTCCTTATGAAAGAATGGACTAGGGGAAAACTGGGGCTGGGAGGTGTCTGCCTGGGGAGGAGCTTTGCTGAAGAGCCTCTGGTGGTCCTGGTGGTAAAGAAGCCTTGGCAGCAAAGGTGGCCAACAGTATCATGGGCTGTGCCTGGTACCAGCACAGCCAGGAGCTTAGGGAAAGTAATTACCCATCTCTGAACAGTGGTTGTTAGGCTACATCCAGAGCCTGCATCCAGTTCTGGGGATGAACATTGCCTGGTAGCACATCGAAAGGACATCTTCCTTTCAGTGTGTACCATTGAGATACTTGTTGGATCTCCATTGACTCCTCAGTCATGCATTGATCATCTCTTCCTTTGCACATTAGAAAATTGCACTTTGCAAGTGCGTTATCATTCTTCTTGCCTGGAATTTCAGAGCCAAGGAAGAAGGCTTGGAAGTTGCTTCCCTGGTCAGTGCTAGCCTGTCAGGCAAGTTGGGGCTGCTGGGTGAATATAGCACTGTTCTGGTTTCTCTTGCTTCTACCATAACCCTTAAGCTATCTCGCCTGTCTGACCTATCCTTGTGATTAGAGAGAAAACAAGCCCTTAATGGCAGCAATCATAATCTGGCTTATGTCTATGTCTGCTGGTCAACCATGAGGGGGGCTGAGGGTTCAACAGGCAGAACACAGGCTGGGAGCTGGGCTTGTTCAGCTCTGGAGAAGAGTTTCCTTAAGGGGAGACCTGAGAGCAGCTCCAGGGCCTAAAGGGGCTGCAGGGAAGCTGGAGAGAAAGGGGCTTGGGCCAAGGGCCTGTAGGGCCAGGCCAAGGGCAATGGCTTGAACCTGCCCAAAGAGGGGAGCCTGAGCTGAGCTCTGAGGCAGAAGCTGTTCCCTGGGAGGGTGCTGAGGCGCTGGCCCAGGGGGATGGCCCAGAGAAGCTGTGGCTGCCCCATCCCTGGCAGTGCTCAAGGCCAGGTTGGACCCAGGGGCTTGGTGGAAGCTGCTCCAGTGGAAGGGGTCCCTGCCATGGCAGGGGTTGGAACTGGAGGGGGTTTAAGGTCCCTTCAGCCCAAACCAATCTGTGATTCCATGGCACTTGCTTGCTACCAATCGCACTGAAGTCCCTATTCCTCCACATCCTTCCTATTAGGATCTTTGTGAGGTCACTAAACATCACTGTCCACCAGTCCTTTGGCAGTCATAGTGCTGCCTGAATAAGCATTTTAAAAGGGAGCAAATGATAGAAGCATTCCTCAATGTTCATTGTTCCAAGAATTCTGAAGCAGGATTGTGAACTGCAAACCCAGGCAGTTGAGGCTTTGTCCCCATAGTCTGGTCACTATCGAGGCTTGCCAAAGAGATATCTCCAAGAGGGTGGTTAACTCCTGGGTTTGCTTAAGTCCTTGTGCATCATGGAAAGGGCCCCGTGAAGAGATTTACTGTGAACAAGTCCATTCCTTCCTGTCAATGCCAATTTCACAGCTCTAATACTAAAGAGTCGTGTTGTTCACAGCTTCCTTGGAGATCATCTCTGAATTGCCAACCACAGTGGCTTTGCTTCCTTTAACAGCGTATGCCTAAGAGTGGCTGGAGAGTGAGAAGCACAGATTTCAGGCCCAGAATTAGTCTTCTGGCAGCAAAGTGACCACCAGCAACTATTTAAATTGCAAATGAACATTTCTAGGAAAAGGGAAAAAAATGCTTCATGTTATGAGCCCAGGTTGGGCTGTTTCAACTGGAACTTAAATTGGTTGGATCCAAACTAAACAAAAACCCCAAACCAACCCAAATCTGTGAAAGGTGAACATTCCCAAGCAGAAATGCGGCCTCTGTGCCCTCTAAGAGTCATAATATAGAGGTAAATCCCCTTTCTTCTTGAATGTGGGCATCACAGCTCTTGCATCTCTGAGCTGCTAGAGAACATGGGAGGAATGCTGTGATTGTGGGGCTTTTTGGGACTGTGGCAGCCTGTCTGAGGATCTAGACTCATGATCTCTATGAACTGCAAATGTAAGCTGAGAATGGTTTAGTTTCTGTTTACAGACCGGCATCACTTAAGCATCTGTAAGCAAGGAAGTGCCTCTTGACTTGTAGAGGTGAGATGTTCAGGGTTCAGAACAGACATGAGTTATTAAGAATCATAGGATCAACTAGGTTAGAAAAGACCTATAAGATCATCAAATCCAATCCATTAAGCAGGAGGTATATAACTGGGTACTTCCAGCTTTGAGCACCTTCATGGGCAGGCTGACAATGACGATAAGGTATGTGATGTGCTCTGTGGAGTGGAGAAGCCACAAGAGGATGAGGAAGCAGAGACTGCAGCATACTTTATCCTAGTGGGAAAGCTTCCAGGAGGGATGAAGAGGAGGAGGGAGGAGGAGGTTAACACCTTTCCCCTGGAAAGAAAACCAAGGCAAGGCACAGGAAAGCCGCAGCCTCCTGAACGCCTGAGCTGGGACAAAGCCTGTTTCTGTCTTCTCCTCCCCGGCTCAGCACCCTCTCGTACAGCGAGGATGGTCCCTCAGGAGATGGCAACCTGCCACCCCTCGAGTCACCGCCGCCACCTCCCACCTTGCTGCCCAAGGGTGCCCGTCTCCTAATTAGCCAGTGAATTCCCAAGCTCTTTGCTGTCATCCAGCAGCCTCGCTCGGGGACCGCTTCAATTGTGTGTGTCTGTGCATGTGCTGGTCCTGCCAGCTTCTGGGGCACGGGGCCGGCCCCCAGCCAAAGCCACAGAAAGGCCTTAGTGAAAAGGAACATGCTCCGAGTACAAGCAAATTGGTGTATTCCAGTTGAGGTGATATTAACTGCTCCCTGCACCGTGGCTTCCAGGGCACCGTGGCTTCCAGGGCACCGTGCTTCAGCACTGGGTGGAGGGAGGGTTGTGCAGTGAAAGGGCTGCAAACCCCAAGGCTCACAAATGATGGGTCCAGCACAGGGCACTGCACACCTGCTATCTTAAGGGTGTCCTGGAGCTGCTCTGGGGCTTGGACCATGGAGACAGAAGACTCAGGATGCTGCCTATTTCCACCCCCAGCTTTTGCTGCCTGATGATTAAAGCCTAACAAGGTTCTTGATTCAAGAATCCTCTCTAGAGCACGCCAAAAAGACATTCAGTGCTTTGAGCGTGTTGTAACTTGGCTGTGGTGCAAGTGGTCAGAGGCTCCTATCATGACAGCTGTGATTGATAGCAGTTGTCACACGGATTACAACCCTTAGGGCTGGATTAGGTACCTAAGCAGCAATGAAGTCATTCAAGTGCCATGAGAGCTTTAGGGCTGGAAGATGATGGAGAGTGCAAAGCACTGGCAGGGAGGGAATATCTGTAGTTATAAAGTCTATCATAAGAAAGAGGAGATGGCATCAGGAGAAGGTTTCCTTCAGCATTATCTGGCTGCTCCATGGATGTCCCCATGCAGAGATGGGTTGAAATGTGGTGCTGATGCTGCATGCATGCTCTGATACTTGCTTGCAGAAGGTTTGCAGGCTGAATTCCCAAGCGTGTACCTCTTGGGAACTGCAGGAGAATGGGGTTTCCTTGGTAAAGAAGAGGCTGTGGGTGTTAGATTATGTGACAAAGGGCTCATCTCCACAAATGCAAAGGACAACCCAAGTCTGGATGTCCAAGGGGGCCAGATGGATGGGGTAGCATCCATCACTGTAAGTCAAGATGAGGTGGTCTCCAGAGCACCTCTCAGACCAAGGGAATTCAGCGTTTCAGGATTGCTTAAGACTTACTGTGGTAAGTTTAAGGTATAATGTCACTTTTGAGAGAGAAACCAAAGATGGGCAATGACAGGGATCAAGGTGCTTTGGGGATGAACAAGCATGGGGAAAACAGAGGGATAAGGGGATGAAAGGGACTGACTGTATATAAAACCAAGGCCAGGTTGGATGGGGCTTGGAGCAAGCTGCTTCAGTGGAAGGGGTCCCTGCCCGTGGCAGGGATTGGAACTGGAGGAGCTTTAAGGTCCCTTCCAACCCAGACCAGTCTGTGAGCCTATGGGAAAGGTGTCAGAGGACCAGGTACCTGTGGCACCAAGGGTCACAGTCCCAGCAACTGGAGAGCTGTGGGACCTTAGGGTTGGCTGCTGGTAGGCTCCTAAATCTGAACCAGCCATCAGAGACCCGTTTGCATTGCATGAGGCAGCTGGGAGACCAGGGGATCTGTGGCCAGCTGCTGTGTTAAACCAGTAGGGATCCATATTCCATATGTGTTTACATATGTGTATATTTTCCATCCCTGGGATTTCATCCTTGTTACTGAACATAGCTGAGCAGCCCCAAGGATGCTACATCTCCAGGAGAAGCATCCCAGGGTGAGTTACGGACCATTCATAGCCACTGCAATGGCTAAAGTGCTGGATGAAGGCTGGGTGAAGCTCTGAAACCCTAATCCTGAATGGTTTCTGCAACGAGGTGCCAGACACTCCCCCAAAAGGAGAATGCGGCCTTCTCATCCCCTCTCCTCTTACAACCTTATTTCATCCCAAGGCATTTATAGCAGGAACATTTCTTTTTATAACCACTTCCATCAGGCGGATGCGCCTCTGCGGGACATGTTGACACATCAAATTAGGCTGTGGTTTGGGTGGCAGCTGCCATGGGCCTGGGGATGTGAAGATGTGAGTGGGAACATTGGAGAGGGGAAGGAGGAAGGTTCTAACAGCTAAAACCTGCGGTCGGGAGCTGGCTCTCAGCAAAACCCCTTCATCAGAGCTGAGCGAGGCGCTGGATCCTTGCAGTCTGCACGTCCCCCTTGTCCCTTGGGCACGGACAGGAGGGAGGTGGGGATGCTCAGAGGTGGCCCCGTGCTTCAGGCCACGTCTCCTCCTGCGCTGACCTGCCTTTGTAGGTGCTTTGAGACACTTGGTTGCTTCTCTCCTCTTCCTCCACTGTTTTTTGTGTCTCTGTGCTTCCCTGTTCTGGCTGGAATCACTGAAAGCCATGCCAGGAAAGGATGTTTTCATGGCATCTTGTGACTGCCTGGCCCAACCCTGTGAGATTCCCACTTCTATCCAAGAGCTTGTCCTACTTTCAGGCCAGCCTGGGGTGATCACTCATGATGTAGAACACCTTCCCTCTCCCCTCCTGCCTGGGGACTCAGTGCAGCTCTCTGCTTATAGGGTTCCGACTGATATCCCTTTTCTGCTGCTACCCAGCTCCTCCTCCCATCCTTGGCTGGGGCTTATGGAGTCAGTGCTGGTGGCAGAGATGCATGGCTAAGGAGGGGAATGGAGAGGAACACAGGGCATTTGGGAATGCTGGGCACAGAGGAGACAGAAAAAGACCTTAATGGGCTAAAATCTTTTGCTACCAGTTTGGGTTTATGCCAGGATTCAGCCTTGCAATACAATGCTGGTGTGGATGGAAGCTCCCTGAGTTTCAGTCCCATCATGTGCTTGATGCTAGAGACTCACCCAGCTGGGTCCTGGGTCCTGGGTCCTCCTCCCCAACCCAGTTTTGCTGTCTCTTCCCTATCCTTGAAGCCGAGGAGCAGTTTGCTGGCTGGCAGAGCTGCAGTGTTGGGGGTGCACAGCCTGGCACTGTGTATGTGTGTTCTGGCTGCAGCCTCTTGGGCTGCCTTCTTGCCTGACACATGCTTGACTTGGAGAATGCAGGAGCCTGCCCTGTGCCAGGACAGGGAGCAGGTTTGGGTTTTCTTTTTCCTTTGGACCCCTTTTTCCTTTGCACATGAGATAATTGCACTTTGCGAGTGCGTTATCATTCTTCTTGCCTGGAACTTCAGAGCCAAGGAAAGAGGCTTAGGAGTTGCTTCCCTGGTCAGTGCTAGGCTGTCAGGCACGTTGGGGCTGCTGGCTGAGCATAGCACTGCTCTGGTTTCTCTTGCAGAACAAGGGGAAACGGGTTCAAACTGAAAGAGGGGAGGTTTAGATTGGATCTAAGCAAGAAATTCTTTGCTGTGAGGGTGCTGAGGCACTGGAATGGGTTGGCCAGGGAGGTTGTGAGTGCTCCATCCCTGTTGGTGTTCAAGGCCAGGTTGGATGAAGCCTTGGGTGCCATGGGTTAGTGTGAGGTGTCCCTGGTTATGGCAGGGGGGTTGGAACTTGGTGAGCTTCAGGTTCTTTCCAACCCAAACTGTTCTATGATTCTGTAACCNGTGCTCCATCTGGTGTTCAAGGCCAGGTTGGATGAAGCCTTGGGTGCCATGGGTTAGTGTGAGGTGTCCCTGGTTATGGCAGGGGGGTTGGAACTTGGTGAGCTTCAGGTTCTTTCCAACCCAAACTGTTCTATGATTCTGTAACCCTTAAGCTATCTCGCCTGTCTGACCTATCCTTGTGATTAGAGAGAAAACAAGCTCTTAATGGCAGCAATCATAATCTGGCTTATGTCTATGTCTGCTGGTCAACCATGAGGGGGGCTGAGGGTTCAACAGGCGGAACACAGGCTGGGAGCTGGGCTTGTTCAGCTCTGGAGAAGTTTCCTCAAGGGGAGAGCTGAGAGCAGCATCAGGGCCTGAAGGGGCTGCAGGGAACCTGGAGAGAAAGGGGCTTGGGCCAAGGGCCTGTAGGGCCAGGCCAAGGGCAATGGCTTGAACCTGCCCAAAGAGGGGAGCCTGAGCTGAGCTCTGAGGCAGAAGCTGTTCCCTGGGAGGGTGCTGAGGTGCTGGCCCAGGGGGATGGCCCAGAGAAGCTGTGGCTGCCCCATCCCTGGCAGTGCTCAAGGCCAGGTTGGACCCAGGGGCTTGGAGCAAGCTGCTCCAGTGGAAGGGGTCCCTGCCATGGCAGGGGTTGGAGCTGGAGGGGGTTTAAGGTCCCTTCAGCCCAAACCAGTCTATGATCCTGTTGGTAGGGTTCTGGCATGAGGGTGCCTGCCATGGAGCATCGGATGTTGATGAACCCACAAACACCCGTGCTATTTTCTTTCTCTCTGGAGCTAGAAGGCAGGCTGGTTTGCTAGCAGAAGGGTTTGAAACTCTGTGGCTGGATGAGGCAGTCTCCAAGAGTGGGACCATGACTTGTAACCAGCCTTGCCCCACCACGTACCTCAACCCCAGGCAGATGAGATGCCTGAGGCCATCCCTAGACAAGCCCAGATGTTTCCTACTGAAATGACCCATACAATCCCTAGGCAGTCTGAATCCAGTCTTTAAACACTGTGATCTCTTACATACTATGAATATTGGTAGCTGGAGCTGCAGGCTACTTCTGAGATACAGTGTGGACATATGGAGCTGGGGCAAGGGAACACTCAGAGCTTTACCCAGGCAGTGGCTTGGCTTTATCCCATAGCAGGGATGCGTGAGCCAACCTCTGGAATAGTAGAGGTACAGGACAAGTAATGAAAATAATAAGGAAATGTCTTATAAACACTTCTGCTGCTCTCACCTCTCTGTTTGAGACTTAATTCAGCTGGCAATGAAGTGAAGCATCGGATTTTAGATTTATAGAACCCCAGGACTAAGGAATGGCCCCAAACCAATGTATAGATCTCATTGTCAAGGATAAAACATTAGCTCTGCTCTTGCAGGCTTGCTGGAATCCGTACGTGTCTGCAGCCGAGCAGGAATTCCTAGCTGCTCTGGAAGAATAAGGCAGGCACTGAGCTCCTGCAGCTAAGGAGCATGTGGAAGTTGGTGGTTCTGCCAAAAAGAGTGGATGTGGCAGGCACCTCACTACACGCACCGTTGTAAGAGGAGCCAAAGCACCTCCTTCCGTGCTGATGGATGCTTCAGAGGGTACAACAGAAAAAGAGACCAGAGAATGCTTAGTTCTTCAAAGAGAGAAATGTAACACGGTTACTCCAGGGCAAAGCAGGAGTTACAAAGCAGTGTGGTGAAAGGGACGTTGAGCTGGCACTGAAGTCACTGGTGGTGTCCTCTACCTATGAGGAAAGGGCTTAGAATAAAGGAAAGAACCCCTGAACTGGATTGATAGGCTAAAGGAATCCTGCTGGCCATTAATCACCTGAAATGCAGCCTTTCAGAGGAGAAAAGGATCCAACTCCTGTAGCAAATGGTAGATGCATTGAATGTAAGACAAGGAAAGATCCCTGACCTCCCACATAAATCCCACTGCCTGCCCCAGAGTTCCTGCACTATAGCCCACAGGGGACTTCATGAATGTGTTTGAGAAAGACCTCCAGTCTTGATTTCAGAGGGAGAACCCACACCAGCCTTAGGTAAGTTGTTCCTGTAGTTAATTATCGCATTGAAAGAGAAAGAAGGGTGCTTTATTCCAGATTGATTTTGTCTGGCTTTGGTTCCCAGCCATTGGAGCTTGTTACGCTGTTGTCTGCTAAATTAAAGAGCTCTCTGCTGAGTACAGACAAATTGGCAATCTAGAAACAAGAAGATCCAAGGCCAAGCTCTGTTCTTTGTTAGACTTGCACAGCGCTGCTAAAAGGAGGAGCACAGTGCTCAGGGTCATGGGTGCTGAGCTGGGTCACTAGGGATGCTCTCTTTTGCCGTCTTGGCCATGCCAGCAGTGAGCTCTCTCCGGTTTTTGGCTGGCAGGTCAAGACCGTGTTATTGGATGTAAGGGAGGAGAAAAGGCAAACAAGCCCTCATCTGCCAACTGCCTTTTATTTGCTATAGACTAAATGAGCTCAGAGTAAGACAAGAAATGCCTGGCACCTCAGCCTGCGTTTGTTCTGCAGAGCCAAGCCTTAGGTCCATTGTGTTGGGTTGGGCACTTGGGTCCTGGAGTGGGAATACATGGGCTACGTATGGGCTCAGGCTCAATGGACTTGATGCTTCCCGCCTGGCGCGGAGGTCGGCAAATCAAAACCTCTTCCAGTGGCTTTGGCAGTAAGAAAAGAAAGAATTTCATCTTAAAAGGAAGAAATCACGTTAATCAATACAGACAAAACCCCTTTTAATGGGAAACAGAGCAACCTGGTTGATGGCTGCTCCTGGGCTGGGCACAGCAAGAAGTACTGGAGGAGATGCTTGACCTTGGGATGCTGCCATGCATAGATCTGGGCAGGGTACACGGTGCTGTGGTTTCCTCCATAGGTGGGGGACTTGGGTGCAGCCTCCAGCAGCAATAAAGCTGACTCCAACTGAGAGTGGGCAAAGAGGAGACAAGTCCAAGAGGAACCTGGAAACAAGGAGGCCAAGGACAGAGTGAAGGGCCCCAGATTGGAAGGCAAAAAAGAGCAGCAGCCCCTCTCCTCCTCCTCCAGGGCTAAGTACAAGTTTCCCCTCTACAAAAGAAAGGCCTTGATGACAGGCTGCCTTCCCCACCACAGCGTCGGGTTGAAATCTGGCCCTAAGGATTTGTGGTGGCTCAGGGCAAAAGTCAAACCAAACACAAACACATTCCCCAGTGCTGACATCGACGCAACCCCGAAGAGGAGCCGGTGAACCCGAGTTAACAAGAGGGAGAGGTTTGTTTGCGTGTGGAAAGGGGGGGCACGGGGGGTTGTGATGCTCCTTCAAGCTACGGGGCAGGGGGGCTCATTCCATCAGCTTATAGAGAGCATCGCTTCAATGCCTTCTTTCCAGTTGTAACATTGGCACTTTCCCTCTTCTCTTGGAGTAGCTGTTTGCGAGGTCCAGTGGTAGCCAGATCTCAAAGGCTTTGCCAAGAGGTGGCAGTGCTGGAGCTCGATTGACTGGGTAAGCAGGTGTCTGCCAAATGTCTACGTGTGTCCATGCACAGCACAAGTGTTGTCTTCGGGGTGAGGCACGAGGATGTGAGTAAAGATTTTGCAGTGCGGCACAGCCAGAGCTGTACTTATTTAAGGCAGGATGGAGTCGAGTCTAAAAGGCTTTTCCTTTAAGAAACAGAGTGGCTGGTCAAGCATTGGCTCTGATAGCGATTCCGAGCACCAGCTGAGCCTCTGGACATTTAAACTCTTCAAATACGTTATTCTCCTACAGTGCTGTTCAATCAAAGTGTCTTGCAATGGTCAATGAGTGGTAACATCTGCCCTACTGTACCATGGTGGAAAGGTTGAAAACCATCCCTTCACCCTCTTCAGAGAAGAGTCCCATAAGCTTTGGATACACGGTCCATGGGATGCCATAAGCTTTAGATACCTGGTCCATGGGGGGAAAATGATGTTCAGATACCCTCAGGGAGAGCTCAGAGTTGTTGAGGTTGGGTCAGGCATCAGCTAGGGCCAGCAGGAAATGGTTGCTTTAGAGCACCTTTACTCTGCCTGGATGTAGGGTGAGAATAGGGGTACAAACAGCCTTTGGCATCATTTGGACGATTCATATCCACCCATAGAAGGACTCAAGCTGTGATATTCATGGTCTGATTTACAACCTCCAGGAGAGGCTGGGTGGTGGAGGAACAGACACATTTCACGGGAGCTCAGCTGTGAATGTCTGTGCTTTAAACCAAAATGCTTAAATGGGGCAAGAAGGAGACATTTAAGGTTCACTGTTCATTGCAAAACAAGCAATGAACTCACTTAGCAGTCAGCGAGAGGGAGTGCGCAGCACTTCACCCATCTGCAGTGCCATTTGGGATCTCAGTGATCACACCAAGTCACACAATCCTAAGAATATCAAACATCTTAACCAAAGTGCATGTGGAATATTTGATTTGGCTCTGGGCTTCTTCAGGGAAGGAAAATAGAAGCTGCCTCCTTCCAGACACCTCCCTAAACTTAGGCTTTGCAAAACTCTGCGTTAAAGCACAGTTTGGAAGCAAGCAAAGAGGTTTTCTGTGCAATCAAGTGATTAATATAAACCATGTGGTCCAATGATCTGACATCTAAGATGTTGCCCTGTGCCACTTCAGATGCTGTGGTTTGAGAGAGCACCAAGTAGAGCTCAGCTGTCTTTAAGTTTATAGAGTTTCTCTGGGTAATATATGTCAGTGGGGTTGAGCAGTGATGGGTGAGAAGCTGGGAGACACTGGAATAACAAGCAGCGTGTGCATGGCTCATCCAGCTCCTGTGGCAGCCTCCCAGTGAAAGAGAAAAACCAACCCAAAAAGGCTGATGCTCCTCATCTCTCTTCTCTGGATTTCCCACACTATCCTCAGAAAACACTAAGGTTCTACAGCTATCGAAGGCAGGATATTGGGCAGATTGGACCTGGGGACCAACCTGTCTTGACATCTCCTTCCTATCTTCCCAGTCACGGCTATCAGGAGATGCAGTTGATGTCTCCACCAACTGTCCCCAAACCACCAGAGGTCAAGAAGCTTCAGTGTTTTCTATGGGGGTAGAAACAGGTTATCTTCCTCCCAGCAGGATGTAAAGTGTGCTGCCTCTCTCTGTCTCTGCTCTGCCCCCAAACCAAGAGGGCTTCTTGCAGCATTCCTCAGCCCAGTCCTTGCAGCTTTATAGTCATATATTTAGCTTCTCCAGCACTATATTTTACCCTGAACTTTAAATTGTCCTCCTTCTCCTCACTGCTTCTGTCCTCTCCCATCAGCTACAGTCGTAGCCTATTTGATACAGGCCAGGTTGCTGAACCATGACCATGTAATTATGGTTGGAGCCACAGAGCTATTTTTATGCCCTGCCAGAGATTATTCACTTATCAGGAATGTGTATTTAAGTGGCAGGCTCTGAACTGTCTGCTATAAATAGGCAAACCCAAGGCCCTCTGTGTTTTCTTTCAACTCTGGCATCTCTCACACCTTCAATTTCTACAACCACATCAGTGTCTGTGCAGAGCAGGACTGGTCACACCAGGGGGGAGCAGCTGGTGACCTTGCTGCATAGGAAAAGGGAAAGGGAACACATAACACCACCTTGCTTGAGCATGGAGATAGCATGGCAATGGGAGGAGAGCGGTGGTGCTGTCTGCTGGGGTCAGCTTTCCTTTTAGCAGGGTTATTTCTTGATGGTATTTCTTGACCCCAAGGTCTCTGTAATGCTCTGAAGCTCTGCATGACAGCTTCCGCCTGTCAGCAATCAGTGGTCAAGGTGTTGCATGAGGACCTTGGTTCTGGGATAGATGGGAGGTGAGTTGATTGTACCCATCACAGAGTATCATCCACTGCAAGCCCTCGTGTGATAAAAGGTGGTAAGGAAAGGGCAAGTTAAAATCCTTTCAAGCAGCACTGAGAGGGTTGATCCAGGTTTCATGCCTGCAGCCCATTTGGAGTGCTGGCTGCTTCTTTAAATACAGGTATTGCTAAGATTGGACACAGCCTCATCAAGGAGTGGTCCTTGGGTGCTGATGATTTCTGGGGTCCTCCACATCCAAAGGACATGGAGCTGTTGGAACAAGGCCAGAGGAGGCCACGAGGATGAGCAGGGGC
>NDXB01001539.1:0-20891 GCA_002631895.1 Agapornis roseicollis
TAAGCAGGTTAAAAAAAAAAAAAAAAGGAAAAGATTACGGAAATCAAAGGTATCCAGCATTTATGAAAAATTGATATTTTGCACACAGACCTTGCAGGAGAAGGACTTAAACCATTAATTGGAGCACTTGGCAAAAATCTCTCCTTTTTTCTTATGTTGTCTTAACTATCCCCAAGCAAACATGATCAAAACCAGGATACTAAGCTAGATGAAACCTTTTCATTATGAAGATTTCTATGTCCTCCTTACATCATCCTCCGTACTTTTAGTGTTCACCTATAGTTTGTTTTTTTTTGTTTGTTTTTTTTGTTTATTTGTTATTTGTTGTTTGTTTTTTGTTGTTTTTCTTTTTTTTTTTTGTTTATTTGTTATTTGTTGTTTGTTTTTTGTTGTTTTTCTTTTTTTTTTTTGTTTATTTGTTATTTGTTGTTTGTTTTTTGTTGTTTTTCTTTTTTTTTTTTGTTTTTTGTTGTTTTTTTTTTGTTTGTTTTTTTTGTTTATTTGTTATTTGTTGTTTGTTTTTTGTTGTTTTTCTTTTTTTTTAATTTTTGCTTGCTTGCTTTGCTTGGCATCAGCCTATTTTCAGAAGACAGGGTTATAGATTCGGCAGCTGCCAGCAAATTCTCAGCTGCCATCACTCCAGAGCACTTGAGCTGTCTCATAATTTGCATAGAAAAATCAATGAGAATTGGGCTTAACATATCTTCAGATTATTGTAAAGTCTACCTGATTTCCCACTCTAAGGACTAAGCAGCCTTTAAATATTGGGTGACTGCTAGCATGTCTTTTCCATCCCATAGCCCATCCGCACATCTTTAGTACTCTGACAGTCAGCCTGGCTGACTCACCACAGTCCCCTGAAGAAGTCTTTTCAGAGAAGTACAAATAAGGGCAGAAAAGTCTCCAATCTATCCCATCTTGGGATAGACTCCAAAAGTCTATTGAGGCTCGGGATTTCAACAGCCAGGCACATCACGAAGTATGCAAAAAAGGAGGCAGGGGGAGGGGAGAGGCGGGAGGGTTGAGAAAAGAAACCCAAACAAGCTTGCAGTCTGCAAAGCCTCTCTGTAAAAAGGAACAACCCAGGAAATCCCTTTCTTATCTAATTCAGATTGGCTCAGTAGCATTGCTTCTCAAGCAGACACGTCTGGTCTCAACTCCTAGTAAGTGCTATATCCACCCAGTAGACAGACATTATCCCACGTATCAGATGCTGCTCTACTCCCAGACTCAATGCTTTTCTTTAGAACAACATTTACTCGCTCTGCTATCTTCTCTCAAGACAAAATTTGATTTTGTTCTGAAGTCATTTAATTTCACTTTAGAACTCTTTCACTATTATCTTCAGGACTTAACAGGAAACTGCTTTACAAGAGTGCAACTGAGTAAGCCACAAAGCATTTCAAGTATCAATATCCTCAGCTTTGCATACAAGCAGTTAAAAATTAAAAGCTCTGTGAAACCAGTTGTTTGGCCTTGCTGTTCTGTATTCTTTTCATCTTGCTTAAAAATTAGTTTCAAAGACAAAAATCGCACCTTGCAATATGGGCTGTTATGTACATGAGCAGCAAACACTTCCAAGAGTTGTAGGCCTACATTCCCTTCCATTATCAGCCAGCATGACTGATCAGTCACCATCCTCATCAACAACAGCAAGGATCTAGCCTGAGTGTCATACTGCTGCTGAATTTGCAGCAGTAAGGTCAAAATTTACCCCAGAAGAAACTGTGTAAATATCTGTCAGGGTTTAGAAGAACTATTGTCTTGTATTTGGTGACTGAAAAGGGCCCCAGAGGAGGAGGATAATATCCTCTGACCAAGGACATGTATCTAATTAGCAAGAAGCTGACAAAATAAAGGAAGACTCTGTTGTCTTCAGGTGATGCATGGCTATGAAAGAATGGAACAGTAGAGGTATTCTTCCCCAGACGACCCCTGGAGACCCTCTGAGATCCCCGCATCCATGCAGAAGACTTTTGGTTGCTCAGAGCAATGTCCCGCACAGGCACAGAGAATTTTGATTGCTCAGTACAGTGAATATGTACTATGTAGGTAGAATAATTGCATTAGTTAAGTGGAGCTTTGTAACTTGTGTACAAGTACTGGAAGAAGGATCCTGGTAGGTGTGCCTGATTTGTGGAAATGCACCACTGAGCACCCTGAGCAGAATAAAAAATGTCTCCTTTCTAAAGGGAGTGTGTTTTGAGGATTTGCTTTCAAGCAGGCAACAATATTAAACTTATGACTTGATTAACAAGCTCTCTCTCCTTTACAAGCACTGTTTTGTCAGAGTTTCAACAGTGTACAGTACTCAACATGATTTCAAAGTAGACATGACGTGCCATCTTCCACAAGAACTTGATATCCTGCTTGACAGGCAAGCAACTGTTACACACACATAGGTAGCTGCAGGTTACAACCCTAACCCATGTTCTGCCTGCCAGCATGACATCTTGGGATTCATACCCTCACTGGCCTCTAACTGCACTGTAGTCTTGTCACAGGTTGACAGAAACACACTTCAATTGCTCATGTTGTTGCTTTCCTTCCTTTTAGACACTTCTCTCCTATACATACACTGGTTTAGGATATTACACCCAGATGCCTGAGCCTGACAAATACCTTGAGCATTTTTATCAAGCCAGGAAAGTCTACAACAGGACTTTGGAGCTGTATGTGGGCAAAGAAATATCACAAGAAGGGCATTATTTTCCATAGTGTCAATAAGAGAAACATAAAATGCTGCTATTTCAGTTACTCTGGTGAGGATTGAGCCTGAAGAGCTTAAGCCTTAAGAAATACATTATTCTTTGCCAGTTGAGCTCCACTACTACACTGCAGTCTTATACAACTCAAGTAAATTTGAGGACAATTGAAGATGTCAAAAAAACAGAGTACCATGCTGACACCCTGCTAATGGAAAAGAGAATAAAAAGTCATTCAGTTAATTCCTGCTGTTTTATGAATAGCATTCTCCTATGCACTTGCTCCTCTAAATCATAGTTATCTATCAACTACAGTTACAAAAGAACAGAACTACTTTATGAGTTAACACACCCAATCTAAAAGTGATGCTTTCCTTTCATGGGCAAGAAATTCATTGAAACACTTAAACCAGTGCTCAATTGTATCCTTATCTAGCAAAGCATTTAAAGCATGTGCTTAACTGCTGCCAACTTTAATTAGCCACTTCTGTAGTGCACTTAATTGTCCCATACTGCAAAGTCATATAGCTGAGGATGCAAAAACTTGCAGAAATAAAACAGGTGAGATGACCTATTATGGCAGCATTGCTGATAAAAGATTAAACATGATCACAGAATGCTAAAAAATTGTTATTATCAGTTTCACAAGCCTCTAATTTGGACACTTGCCTAAACTCTAATTCAAATTAAGGATTATGAGTAAAGTAGTGAGTTAATGACAACTCACTGAAATACAGAGCAAACGCATGAGGTGAGTTAGAAGAGGGCAAGGGATGAACACATGACAACGAAAAGAATATGCCTCTTTTTAGGTTCTAGTTTTAACTGCTGCCAAATTGAAAGTGTTAAAGCTTTTTCATCTGCTCCTCAAATGTAATTTCTAAAACCACCTGGGATGAATGTAATGAAATCGATAGAGTTGCAAAGAGGAATACACACATGAGGTTCAGAATCAGAATCCATCAAATGAAATTACATCTTTTAACAAAGAAGCAGAAATGAAAGAAAGCCGGGTGTGCTCTGGAATCCCTATTCTGTCCCACCCGCAAAATAATGCACAACTTTTTTTAATGACTTTGTAGCATAAAGTGGGAAGAGACCAGGTCTGGAGCTCTAGATGCAATTTTAGTTACTTGTTACATATACACTAAGTACTGAAAACAACAGGAGCAAATCAAAGGGTAAAGTTTGGTCTTTTACACAACACAAAACCTGTGATTTCTGTAAAGGAGATTGTTGATGAAGAATTTTACCTAAACCATTTGGTGAGATGCTGGAGAAGCCGAGGATAATGAGCATCAAATAATGACTCCAGATGCCATGGCTCAGTTCCCTGGTTTACCCCAGATATCTTCCATTGGATAAAATACAGACTATTTGGACTCTTTACCACTTTTCTCTCTGCTAGAGACATTAGTGGGCTTAGAGTAAGTGGTAGTGAAATAATAAGATGACAGAGGTTACATAAGAAACAAAGAAAAATAATCAGGGTTTTTAAGGATGTACAAACATGACATAAGAAGGTTTTTCTATTTCATACTAGTCAGAAAGTTTCTGAAATGTGCTAACAGGCACAGTCTGCAGGAAAAATATAACAAAAACCATTTCTATATTGCATACTTAATCCATCCATAGAGCTATGTAGATAGCACAAAGCTGGTTGCTATAGAAACAACTATAGTGAACATAGATACTATAGTTGAAATGCAAAATTAGTTGCGTATCTAAAAGAGAAAATTGCTGATACCATGAAAAAAAATGGCAACAGCTAAAACTATTATCATCCCTCACAAAAGCTTTCAAAAAATAAGCCTTGACTATATAAACAAATATTTGATTCAACACTATGAACAAAGAATCTCCTGCAACGTACCCTGGCAGAAGCTGAACTTGATTCTGGAAGTTAAGTCAGATCACAAAGAGTCTCTGATTACACACCTGGAATTGGGGGCAGGTGGCTTTTACCAATGTGTTCGGCTTTTTACATCCTGAGGTTGATTTTAAGAGTGTCCTTCCCACACATCCCAAATTGTGCTGATGTATTCCACTGTGATTACACTTAATTTTCTTTATTGAGACCTTTTCAAAGAGAAATTGGTTTTCTTTGCAAATGCATGATCTACATGATATAATACGTCTTTTCCAATTCCTCCAGTAGCAATGCCACTATGGCACATTCTGCCCTTCCATTCACCTTTCTGAAGTTCACTCAGCAGCCAGTAACGCTTAACAGTGTTGACAAGAACATCTATGGTCACCATCAATCACTGCTCTTACACCTATCAGCTGACAGCAGAGGCCTGGAGGTGGGTGTCCGTGGGAACATCAGTAACACAGCAGCACTCCCTTCCCTCAGTCCCACATAGAATCTGTGCTTGCCACCTGCTCTTTCTGACCAGATGCTGGCAATATCTAAGGGCAGACAAACCTTCCATATCACAGGAAATGCCTTCCCACTGTTCTTCAAGTCCCACCTGAAAAAGCACAGGATTCTAAGGCTTACTCCTGGCATGCCCAACTCTCCTTGAGGAGCCCAAGGAATTAAGCCAATCCCCCGAAGGCACAGGAAGGTTTTGGGAAGCAGCAAGACTTTTATGCAATACCTCAGCTCCTAGAAAGCTGTGGGGCATGACTCCAACACAAGCCACCTATCTGAATGAGTCACAGGCATGAAAACCTTCTAATTGCTATTAAGAGGCTTCTTCATGCTTCCAGTAAAGCTAAAGACACATTCCAGTTCATATCATAACAACACTACAGCATCAATCAATGGAAGCAACATAAGGTGTAAGGTTAGTGTTGGGAATAAAACACACTGGGAAATAACTGGAGTACAAGATGGGAGTGCTCAGGCCTCACAGATGAAAGAAAATTGTGCAATGAAAGACTGGTTCAGATTGCTCCACAGATTTTCCCACCTTTTCTCTTTATTTTTCCTCACCACCACCAGCCTCTCTGGCCCATTTCACCTGTTACCCTCCAGGATGCAACTTAACTCCTTGACTTCCAGAAGAGCTCACATGCAAAATGAACACTCACTGCCTTAGTGTTCTTTCCTGAGTTAAACCAACAAACACCAAAACCAACTGGGGTATTTGAGATGCAAATGCAAACATAGATCCATGGGGTACAGCTAAGCATACCAGCAATAGCTAGACTAACGACAAAATGTGATTAAAATGAAGAGAGGCCTTCCTTTTCTGAGGTTTAAGTTCCCACAGAGATGGAGAGAATGACCGAACTTATACACCACAACTGGTTTTTAATGAAAAGTCTTTTTTAAATAGTCCCATCGATAAGTGGCTCACATGGTCGTAGGAAGGGTTTCTACCACATTCAGTTCGATCCCCTGATCAATAACAGACTTGTGAACAATAATTGCACCCTAATAACAAGCAGCCTCCCATCACAAAGCTCATCTTCTTTCACTGAACAGCATCAGAAAGCCGAGGAAAATGCATCCTGAATCTTTTATGGATTCTTTTTAATGGGTTGTTAATAATATTTGTACAGGCAAGCAAAGTATTTACTACCATCTCAATTGCCTAAGATAACATGCAAGCAGTCCCATAACACAATGTTATGACTGGAATAGCATCTCTCACTTCAGTAGCTCAAATGCCTTGTCAAAAACCCTGTACTAATTGGGTGGGAGTACAAAAGAAAGCAAAGATTATTCCCTTGTTTTATGTTAGCAATTTTTAATGATTGTTTATTTATATTAGGCTTTGCTTTGCAATAGCACATCTGAGGCTTTTCAGCACTCTTACTTGTTCTATTTCTATATGATTGCCTGTATCCCAAGCTACTTCCAAGCATGGGCAGTGTGCCATCAGTAATGAATGCCACCTCAAATAATCTTTTTTTTTTCTGTGCTAGTTATCCCCAAAGGAAACACTACAGTCTTTTCTTATCACCAACCAAATATCTGCTTTGGAAGCATTTCAGATGCTTTGGAGTAAACACATTTAGTCAAACAGATACGGTGTGATCAGCAGCTTCATTGCAATGTACAGATAGGAGAGCCCACAGAATCCCTTGCTTTCACATTTTACTTTGCTTTTTCTGTTTTCTAGATCTATCAAAATGAGTGCAAAGACTATGAAGTAAAAATGAGTAGAAACATTCCCACTGGGACTCTGTACAAACAACATGCTTACCCTAAGGGCTACCTATGAGTACCACTCTGGTTGTGTAAGTAGTGTTGAAACTTCTGAACTGCAGAAGATTTGGGGGTTAAGATCCATGTGCTTTTGTCAAATGCTGCAGGATACTACACAGAAGGATTGCAAATATTCTGGTTTCAGGTCTATATGGCTATCTTTTAGACATCTAAGATGGGGTTCAGGTCACCTACCTATAGATGTCAATACTATTAGTGATGTCTAGAAATCAGTGTGTCTCATAATAGTCCAAGCCTGCATTTGGTTGGCTGAGTAACTCCCTAGACATCATTAATGGCATCAACCAGAATTTCCCAGACCACAACAGTAGCCCAGATGCCTAGAGTTTGGGCAACTCAGATCCCAGATCAAATCCATCTGCCCAAACTCTCCTTCCTTTGTCATTGGAAAGAAACAGGCATCTTCAAAGGTCACTTCTAGCATATGCATACAGGACAAATCACCCTTTGGAAAACCTACTCTATGCAGCAATTGTAGGTTAGCTGGAACAAAGAGCATAGACTTAAAAACTAAATCCCTCTCTCACCCTGTTACCTAAAAGACAGAAAAGATGATTCTCTCTCCAAGTGTCAGGTCATGAATCTTCCTCATCCTTCCTGAGGTAATTTGGAAATTATCTCACCTTACTAATTAAAATTACATACTGTTTTTCTTCCTCATGATAAAAATATGCTGCTGGATACATATTAAACACCCTGTGAGTACAAATACACACAGAAAGCATGAAGAATCAAATTATCTCACTTTAGCCAGTCCCTTCCAGTCAATGCTCATGGAAAGTATACAGCTACACCAACACTTCTTGCACTGCTCAGTGCATGCATTGCTTAGTACCTCTTAATAAAGGAGTATGACTGACATGAATTTCTAGTTTTTTTATTACTTTGCTCCTCATGTTATAAATTCATGGAACGGTTGTATTTTATTGCATTTTTGTGTTTGTCAGTTTTATTTACACACTCTCTCTTGCTATAAGAGGGGAAAAAGCTTTTGGGTTTCTGGAGATCCTCAATCATTCTGTGCTGAGGCCTGAAATGAGATGGAAACACAGACTTCTGGCACATCTAAAAATAAATTGTCATCTCAAACACTTTCTCAGCACAGCCTTCCATCATAAAGCACTGCTACATAAATATGGCTTTATAAATTATATATCTTAAGTCTTTGCATGCTCACAGCAGTTTACCAATAAATGTTCTGCAATACCTGCTAAAAAAATCCCAGACATAAAATCATTGCCAACGATGATAAATTATTACAGCTTAATAACAGTCAAGCTGACAAAGCTAAAATGTCCACTGGGTGTATTGCAATTCAAATGCCACAGGTGGAAAAATAAAAAGCTTTCAAATATAAATGTTACAGCCTTCAGCAAAGGAAGGAAATCTAGAGAATAGCCTTGTGACATTAAGCTGCCTACTAATTCTAGGATGTCCCCCAAAACAAAATGGTGGAATTTAATGCAAATTTAACAGGCAAGAGAATAAATAAGCTTCAGGGCAGACTTTCGCAATGTGTCTGTGCTGGGTGGGACAGGTCTGACTAGAGAATAGAATCAGAGAGAGACATGGGAGTGGGATAGAAAAGGAAGTAAAACTTTGAGAAGCATAACTTTATCCAAACAAGAAAAAGAGGATATTTTGGATAGTGAACCATAGTCTTGGGTTAACTACAGAGTTAGCTTATATATATATATATATATATATATAAAAAACAAAGTGGGAGGTGGCAACAGAACTCTCAGTAAGAAATCTCCCAGGTTCAGGTCAGGCCAAAAATTGTATTTGTGAATTAAGGGAAGACTTTTATTTAATAACTCATCATAAGGCCTCTTACCGTCTGCAGCTGTACTGTAGAGAACCTGCTTATAATTAATGACCTGAGCCACTTACAGCTAAATTACTGATTTCAAAGTATAAATGAACAGCTCAGTAACAAAAAAGTGTCTCAAGATGATTTCAGCTGTCTCTGTTCCCCTTCCATTAACCATTTAACAGGCAAAACACAATCAAAGGGCAGAAAGGTCTCATTTTTGGAGCCTGCCTTTAACAGCTCATCTTCAGATAATGAAGTGAATCCCCAGGAGGCATTCACTTCAGTATTTTTTCTGGCATTTCAGTCCCAGCATGGTGTCTTGCTCTCCCAAGGGCAAGTGAGCTTTGCCTATCCAGTAACAGCAATGCTTAGTGGTTACCCTAGAATGATGAGATCTGACTTGGCATGTGGCACTTCCCAAGAACTATTCTAATACAGTGGGATTTTGCCAGGACAAACACAACAACAAAAAAAAGCATCCAATTTTCAGTCCACCTCCTCTCCTTCCCATGGTTCTCTTAGGGTGTGACCAGCCATTAGTAGATGCTCTCTCACAAGAGGGAAAGACAGGTATCAAAACCATACAGCTGAAATATTGCAAGGGAGGAAAGCATAGCAGGATGAATGAGATTCCTCAAATGAAAGCGGAAAGATAAAGCAGAGAAAGATGAAGGAAAATCCTTTGTGTAAATAGCCTATTCTCCTTAACTAGTTCCCTCCAGACTCTGCAATTTGGATGAATGTTCCCTTTCCGTCCTTGAAGTTCATTCTGAGATATGCTATCTCTGCAATTTTTAGTTATCTTACAGGAGCTCTGCATTCATTCCTAATTTGAAGACCTTCTGTGTTTACTGGACCAAAACTCCTTTCTGTTCAGTGACTGTGGTCTACCAATTTGCTTATGGAGGGTGAATGAAAGAAGTAATGGGGGAAGGGTATACCAATGGGATTGCATTAAGTAAGGCAAGGGCTGGCATGGCATCTCCAGAGGGTGGAAATCTTAGTGGAACATATGCACTGTTCCTGGGAGCACAGAGGGCTCAGGAACATACATGAAATGTTTGCACACAAACACACAAACTCTAAGAAACAAACAAGAGGAACTGGAAGCCTTGGTCAGCTTCCAGAACTACAATATCAGTGGTATTAGTGAGACTCACTGGAATGAGTTCCATGGTTAGAGGGCAGGGATGACGGACGACAGGCTGTTCAGGAAGGACAGGCACAGCAGGTGAGAGTGATGTGTCCCACTCTAAGAAAGGGAGAGATTTGATTACACAGCCCTTACAGTTAGTGATGATGTGGTTGAAAGCCTCTGGGGGGGATGGAAAAAAAGGGAGATGCTATAATGGGTGTCTGCTACCCATTGTCTAGCCAGGATGTAAGCACTTGATGAGTTATTCTATAGGCAATTAGGAGAAATTTCTGGATTGGTAGCCCTAGTCCTTATGGGAGATTTCAACTTCCCAGACATCAACTAGGAACGTCATACTGCTGTGATGACCAGGTCTTGGAAATTCTTGAAGTTCATAGGAGTTAAGTTCTTGTCACGGGTATTCAATTCAGTGAACCAACTAGGAAAGATGCCCTCCTAGACCTGATGTTTGTGAATAGAGGACTCCTGGGGGACATGATGGCCACAGCGATCATGAAATGGTTGAGTTTAAGTTTTTCAGTGTAATGAGAAAAAAGAATAGCTATCCTGGACTCAGGAAAGCAAGCTAAGCTATTTAGGGGGGTATTTAGCAGAGTACCCTGGGAATCTACTTTTGAGGGCTTAAGAACGCACAACTGCTGATTAGTCTTTAAGGACTGCTTTTTAGAAGCCCAGGAGCAGGCAATTCCACTACATTGTAAAACAAGCGAGGCAGAAAACAGCATGGCTGAACAAGGAAGTCCTTGTGGAGCTAAAGAGGAAAAAGAAATTGTATGATGTATGGAAGGCAACGTCAAGCTTTGCAGGAAGAGTACAGAGCTGAAGTTCATGTATGCAGGGAGAAGGCACAAAAGGCCAAAGCTCAATTAGAGTTGAAACTGGCCAGTTTTGATTCAGATAACAAGAAGGCCTTTTTCAAATATGTTTATAGCAAGAGGTCTAAAGAAAAGATTTGACCAGTACTTTTTGAAGATGATCATCTGACTAATAGGGATGAAGAAAAATGGAAGCAGTCAATTAATTTTTTGCCTCAATTTTTAATAACACTGATAGATCTTGGCCTGTCTGGTCCTCTGAGTCAGAAACCATAAGCATAGAACAGTGACTTCCCATTTGTAGACCCTGAAATGGTAATGGACCAGCTGCATCAGCTTCATGTTCACAAGTCCATGGGGTACGATAGGATTCATCCCATAGTTCTGAAGGACCTAGCAGATGTTATGGCAGAACACCTCTTGACCATCTGTGAAAGGTTTTGGGAGTCTGGGCAGGTCCCTTCTGACTGGAAGCTAGTTGGTATTATTCCAATCTACAAAAAAAGTGTGAGGGAAGATACAGGGAACTACAGATCTGTTAGTCTAACCTTAGTCCCTTCCAACTGAAATAGTCTGTTTCAAACTGAGAAAACTATTTACATGCTTGGTAGAGAAAAACAACAGAAAAACAGGAAAAAAAAAACCCCACAGAAAAAACAAATCTCCCTTCCCCCAAACCAGCTTTCACATTTCCAGACTAGGTAAATGAACATAAGACTAGAAGGCATTTCCCACTTAACACACTGTGGGCTTTTGCCACCCACGCTATTGAATACTACACATCCAATTATATGCTATGAATGGATCTGGATTTCATCTTTCCCCTTTACTTGCACAGTCTCCAAGACAAACACACCTGCTAACAGCCTTCTTATCTATCTTGTCCACATCACAACTGTTGGTGAAATATATTCTCTATATGGCTGTTGAGATGCTGTTCTCTCTCTTTCAGTTCAGGTACATTAACTCTGAGTGACCATGTGGGATGCATAGCCTCATTTTTCAGTAACTACCTCTCCTCTCATCAGAAAACACTTCCCTCAAATGCCACTTGCATCATCTATATTATTTGAGCTGTTCTATGCTGGATCTCAATAGATGATGGAAAAGGAAACAAAGTCTATGTGCCAGTGCAGATCAATTTGCCGAAAACATGAAATTTAAGTGAATGTCTGTCTTTCTGTTGTTCTGGTGTAAGGGAATAAAATGTGCTTAAGGTAGAAGGACATACAGTAACAAAGAAAGCAGGGGTTTAGAAGGAGAAGAGTCAGAGGAAAGCTCTTTAGGAAGGGGCAGCTTTCTCTGTCTTCCCTTCACTGCAGCAGCACAGCAAGAGCTGATGAAAAGATGGTGTCACTGTGCCCCTTTATTTTAAGAGAAAAGTTGCTATTGGCAAGCTGCTGTCTGGGTAATTGCTTCCTTCTTGGTCTGATGAATCTGAGATTTGTTGTCAGCCTTCCAGGAGCAGTGAAAATCTCATCCATTTTATCCATTTTATCTGGATGAAATGGCCATGGGATTTGCTCAGTTGGGTAGCATTAATGTGAATGATTATGAGGAAGTGCTAAAGCACCACCAAGACATACATGGTGCTACCAGGGCTGTATATTAGTCCCCTCTAACAAAAACTACTTTTTGTAATGAATAATTATCTCTAGTTGTAACGTTTAATAGCTATGGCTGGAACAAGCAACTAGAGCTTGTTTCTGAAATAAATAAATATTCCTATCAGGACCTCCCGGGAGCTGTGATCAGAGTACAGCACCATTTTCAGCAAGCTTAATCCTGTGTCAGTCAACTCTCTTCAGACTTTCTAATATAAAATATCATCCTGCTCTCCCAAGCCCAAGAAGAGCAGAATCAAGCTTACCCAACAGCTTTGTAAGCACAATTATGCATGTTTGACATGCTTGCATAAACTCACGCATTAGAACAGGCAGAGTAAAAGAGATTTTTGAGAGAAAGCAGAAACAGCTTGCTGAGAGTGAGACCCTTTTCAGAAGTGACATTCAGTCATTGCTCCCATTGAAAGAAGTTCTTGTTTGGTAGAGGTCTGGTTTTGCCATCAGTACAGAAGTCCAAGCAAAGGCTTATAGGCAATACAACATTTTTCAGACTGAAGAGGAAACCCCCTGGCTCAGGCAGGAATCCTACTGTCTTTTTTACTCTAAATAGATTAAATGTCAGGTCCTTACTTTTTAAACCAATACAACCCAAGGTAAAGAACACAGTGAGCCTGCAACATCCTCAGACTCCAGTGATGCTTGGCACTTAGCATCCTGAACACACTTCACGGCTTTCCTCGAAAAGGGCTTTTGACAAGTAATACTTTCAGCTTCCTGCTAAATTGACAAAACAAGCATACCATTACTTTAAAGCCAGCTAGAAATAGGAAATTAACTCTGACAAAGGGGACAAGAGGCTTACAGCAAGACTTCTACATCTCCTACCCAAGAGTGGCTCTCAGGAAGCCAGGCTTATTACAGACACAATCGACTCAATAAAACTTTGCTATAGGGCAAGAAAACCAACAGCAGAGAAATAATTCCTCTCTGCAAAGCATCTGCTTGCTGACTTTATTGCTGTTGCCAACTCAAACTGCAGAATTAAATAGTGGCAATATTTGTATGAAAAGGAGAAATGTTCAGCATTGCCGATGAGAAATGGTTCTTCTCTCTTTACATCGCTTCCTTATTGCTCTCCTTTGTAAAAAGAACCCTCTGAGTCTCTAGCAGGAAAAAAGTCCAACGTTTCTCTAGGTGTCTCTCAAAGTACTGACACACATAACAGCTCTGCACAGAGGTTAAGGCAGAAGCATTTCAATCTGGCGTTAAACAGTTGCCAAACCCTTTTGTAAACCCCAGGCATTACCTTTTGCAAAGTATGGCCACAGGGAACCAGGAAGCAGTCCCAGCTCTGCAGCTGGAGTGCTGATCTGGGAGTGCTTGTTGCCTCTTCCCAGGCCTTAAGGTTATTATCCCTGAACTGCTTTACAATACTGTTCTGCTGCATCCTGTGCAATATCCAGCCCAACCATTAAATTGTGTCTCCACAAATGCTCACTACAGTCTGTTCCTGATGGCATTGGCTAAAGGAAAGCTCATGCTTCGGGGCCACAATGGCTTACCACCACCTGTCCCACATCTAACAGATTGATGCAAGGCCAGCCAAAGTCCTTTTGGCATAGACTGGGAGAAAAACATCAGCCAGGCAGCACATAGAGGAAGTCTGTAGTAATTTCAGTCTCATCTGGCCCATCTGAGACACTTCAACAAGTTCATCTCCACAGAGGTGATTTCTGTGCTTTGCCGGATGGTCACAGCGAAAGAGAAGAAACATTTACACATAATGCTCTACACCAAGACATGCCATCTACCTTTGTGAAGGCAGAAGTTTTTTTACAAGCATTCTATTCACAGCTAAATTCCACACATGTTGCTCATGCCTTCTGCTCACATGGTGTCTTCTCTGGACCAACTGCAGATGAGGAATTTGTGAAAGACTTTTTGCACCTACACACTCTGTTCTCTGCTTAGGTTTAGTGAAAAGCTGCTGTCTGCGGTTCAGTTGTAACAGTATGTTACAGTAGCTGGTGCAGTGTTGCGTTTTTGACTTTAGTCTGACAGCAATGCTGATAACACACCAATGGTTTTAGTTGTTGCTAAGAAATGCTTACCCTGATCAAGGACTTTTTAGTCTCATGCTCTGCCAGTCAGGAGTGGCACAAGAAACTGGGAGGAAGCAGACAGGACACCTGACCCAAACTAGCCAAAGGGATATTCCATACCACAGCACGTCATGCCCAGTATATAAACTGGGGGCAGTTACCTGGAAGGGCCAGGTGACTGCTCATGTCAGGCTGGGTATCAGTCAGCAGGTGGTGAGCAATTGTATTGTGCATCACTTGTATCTATCTGTTGGGTTTGTTTTCCTTCCCCTTTTAGTTTTATATTCTCTCCCCTTATTATTTCCCTTATCATTATTATTATTGGTGGTAGCAGCAGTGGTTTGTGTTATACCTTAGTTACTGAACTGTTCTTATCTCAACCTGTGGGAGTTATATTCTTTCAATTCTCCTCCCCACCTGCTGGGAGTGGGGGGAAGAGAGGGAGGAGTGAACAAACAGCTGTGTGGTTGTGAGTTATTGGCTGGGAATAACCACAACAGCTGACAGTGGGTGGTATTAATATATATACAGACTGCAAGGTTTAGAGCTCACTAGGTAGGCCTTTGATCAATTAAATGCCTCTTTCCTGGGTCTGCATCTGCTTTATAATGGGTGACAGGATTTGAACATGCCCAGGAAAGTTTATCTAACCCTAATCTGCCACCAGTGGTCTCTGTTGTCTGTGTTATAATGGAGTATAATTGCAATTCGGTAGAGCAGATGAGAGAGAAAGAAACTAGTTTAAGTCTGCCTGGGCTGCAAAATGTATCAGATAAAACCACAGTGATATAACAGGGGTTGATGGAAAGGAAAAAGAATTGCTACAGTAGGAAAAAAATAGAACAAGCTGCCTGCCCTCATACATGCTTACTCACATGCACATGATACATAATGCATGCTTCTAATGGGCTACTCACAGCCAAATCTCTGATGTATTTTCATTGTCTAAAAGCATGAGTCACATGACAGCCACATCCAGCTCCTCCAAAACAGCACAGACCCGCAGACTTCCAAGAAGCTATGCAAACAAGCAAAATCTTTTCCCATATGCTGTATCTCCCCCTTCCACCCAATGTGTAAGAAACAGTGGCCAGTAATGTAGAAAAGCAAAATACAGATACTTTAACTGTCGCCAATTTAAAGAAGTATTGACAATTCTATACAACTCACTAACTTTCTGCACTTAAGCCAGAAAAAAGTCAGCAGAACATCTGCATTGAGATCAGTGGTTTAGAAAATTTGGTCAACTTGTACAATCACACTGTGTAAATGAGGAGAGCCTGGAACAGCAAGAGGAGAGTCTCTTCAATGTTCTCCAGGGGGAGGAGCAGCAGCAGCATGAAGTGTAATGAAGCTAAAATAATTGAATCCCTTTTTTGTTGTTTTTAAATTCCACTTTCAGAGTTTGTTCATGAATGATATCAATCCAAAACAGGGACCCAGTTTATAATGCTGGGTGTAAAAGCAACAGTGAAGCTGGCTCTTGATAGAGTTTTGTATGAGTAAGAAGTATACAGCTGTTTTCTGTCTTTCTCACACTATCCTTCCTTGCTGTTTCAAAGCAGGTGTGAAAAACTGACACACAGATAAATAGTGTATCTCAGCTGACCAGAGAGAGGAAGTAGGAAAACCCCTTTGTGGTGCTTTCCACCAATTATGTCTTTAAGAGAATGACCGAATTACAAGGGAAGGAAAGGAACAAAAGGCAACATNAGTGTATCTCAGCTGACCAGAGAGAGGAAGTAGGAAAACCCCTTTGTGGTGCTTTCCACCAATTATGTCTTTAAGAGAATGACCGAATTACAAGGGAAGGAAAGGAACAAAAGGCAACATTGCCACTTTCAGGACCGTTTTGTATCACGCTGCAAAACCTTAGCTCTGACTGGCATGACAATAGTGACAAAGGTACAGAAATTCTGACTGTAAAATTTTATTACTAAGATTAAACACATGATTTTTAATGAGGGATGATAAGAGCTCACTTTTTTGTGCATGTGTGTGCGTGTCCTTCTTACCCAATGAAATACCCTCTGCCCTCTTTATGGTCATGAGTCGTTCCCAAACTTTTCATTTCTAAGAGTCCTGGTTCAGGTTCCCAGTCATTTAACCTTAGCAATCCTTTACAGTCCTAACACCACTATGTAGTATTTTCAAAGCAACCTTTTAATAAAAGGGTGACAATGATAACAAATTCTTTAATTCCGAAGAAATTCCTTAGTGCTGAAGAAATCTGCTTGAACACCTGCCTTCCTTTCCCCTGCCATTGCAGACATTTTTAGCTGGTAGGGCTGTTTTTCACATATAAAAATGTCTCCAGATAACTGAACAATCAGGCTCCTCTGAAGTTTTTTACATCATACAAATTCTTGTCATTTTTGAATACATAATCTACTTACAGATAAATATGCCATGTTCAAGTGCTTTATGCCTATTTAGTGCTTGCTATAAAAGCTGATGGGCCCAGAAGGCTGCCATGCCTCCCCACAGCAGCACAGACTGTGTTCAGCCTTGCCTCACCTTCTCTTTTTGTTGATGGAGAGAAAGAAGTAAACAACCATTTGTGGTTTTATTCCTCTCTCATATTTTCGCTATTGTTGATTCTGCTTTTAATATTTACTTTACTTCCCTTCTGCAAAAAGCACAGGTCAGTAAGGAAGGACAGAAGGGCTCTTCATTTTGTTGCCACAACAATGGTATTTAAAAAAATAAAAAACCCTGACAAAACTGGCAGCTCACAGAATGTTACATGAAAATAAAACAGAATTGGCCAAATTTAGAGCCAAGGTTCAGCTTTTTTTCTGCACACCCAAGTTTTGCAACCTTGTGTTTCTAGACAGACACCAGTGTCACTGAACTGTGAACTCCAAAGTATGTGGTTTTACATGAACAAAGGTGTAACAGCTGAGTGTATCAAAGGTCCTTTCACAGTCTTAGAAATGCTCTCAGTCATTCAGTAAATGCCATGCTCTCAAAAAACTGATGGTATATTATGAAAACCAGCAAGCCTGAAATAACTGTGATATCCTTCAACTCTTAACAACATACAAATATGGGGAAACAAATCAACTGAGAGGGAACAACAAGTGAGAGAAAATCTGTATGACATCAAAATCACAAACCTGAACTGGACAAAATAAAAAAATATATAAAGATATACATATAACTGGTGAGATCTTCCACAGGTATAAACCATGCAGCTTCATGGACTCCATCAAATTTAGGTCTGGTACTGCTGTTCATCAGCTTCCCTTCACTAAAGGTTTCTATTCCAGGCCTATACTTTTTCCTTTGTCCATCTAGGTGTACAGTTCCCATCTGTACAGATGAGCTTTCCCTGCCGTCACTTGACTGTTTCCCTACCCTCTGCAAATACAACTGTCACCTCTCGGTAGTTCTGCATCCTGTAAGATTCTTTCATCCTACACGCATCTTCCTTACAGTGCTGCTCAGCTCTCCCTTCTCTGTTAGAAAAGGAGAAAAAAGGTGGTGGTGGGGAAAAAGCGCCAAAAAGTATCATATTTAATTACCTTACTTAAAATTATATTCACCCTTCCTCATTCTGGAAATCAGCAATTCTTGAAACTCTGATTATACCCTGCATATGATTTTCTTCTCAAAGGATTTTAACAACAGTCCACCAAAGATGGATGTTTACTTGTCATTATTCTTAAAATCCCTTTGTCCTGGTACATGACAGAGTCTTCACAGAGTAATCATCTGTGTCACACATTCAGAGAACACTGTCTGTCAAAATTACAAAGGAAGCCAATCGAAGCTGACAGCATATGTTCTTATAAAAAACTCCAGCATTTGTTAACAACCAAATTGGAAAGCTGAAAGGTTGTCAAGCAAATGCAAAGGTGAAACTGCTGCTTTTCATAGGGATCACATATGATGCAAGAGAATGGTATCCCTGAAACAGTAATTTCCGGGAATTCAGAGCAATCAGCCGCTGTAGCTGGCCAATGCTATATTGTGATACAGCACTTCTCTACAGGCTCCCTTGCTCTGCCCAAAAGGCCATTTGCAGATAGCTGCATAACTTGACAGATCACAGCAGAGATGTTCTACTGACACTCTGGTCACGCTATATAACTTGCTGTTTTGGCATTTGATGGGCGAGTGTGCTCATGATGAAAACCCTCAGATCTTTCTTTTCTTGCTCTGCAAGTTTCTCTGTTTCTAACAGTTTCATCTGTCTGAATTTATCTGCAAGAAAACTTCACCAGAAAGGTCAAGACAGCAAAGAGGTAAATCAATTTAAGCCCAAAGGATCAACATATCCATACCTTTCTGCATGCTCTGCCCCATCTTGATTAATTCTGTAACTCCAGCTTTTGTGATAGAAAAAAATATGACCTTGCTTCTATTAAAGCTCATTTTCTGTTAATTCTTCACTTGTCTAAATTAGAAAATACCCTGCTCATAAAGAAATCATCTCCCTGCTAAACTAATGACTCACTGACAGAGTGGACATTGCCACTTGGCTATATGATACTTGATTGCTTGGGATAAGCCCAAGAGGTTAAAAAATGCTGGCTACAGGTACTTGTCTATTCCAAAGCTAGTATCTCAGGCCTTGTAATAATTTCCACTAGCTGACATCATTTCAGTGGGATGCAAAGGTTAACCCCATGCCTGCCTAAAGACCTCAGTATCCCAAGACATTACATCTCTAGGAAATGACAATCGTGGTTGTTATTCTAGTGAAATGCCTGAAGTAATTGCACTGTATGATGGGACAAGGGAGCAATGAGTACATGTCATCAAGGCTGTAGGAACTACACAGTGGTAACTAGACAAATAAAAGGACAGAGAATGCTGCAGAATTAGAAGCAATTTCCCTTATCAGCTTTTTCTAGTAGGATACCCTCAGGGACTTGCAGAAATTAAAAACTGATGGTGCTTTCTGAAAAACAGAGGTGAGCACACAGATATCTGTGGGCTGACATTTTCAACATCCAACCTTTTGGAAGGGCTCAACCCTGGATCCATTTCTCAAGTGAGCAACTAACAGCACAAGCTGTCACAGTAAGAGTTTCAGAACGTAAACAAGAAACACAGGTTTGTGAACAACAGTATTATAGCAGAGAAGGAAGCCCAAATGTATTTTGATGCTAAATGAAAAGATAGCAAGGGAGGGAAAGTCTCAGGTCCACTGCTCCAATAATATTTCTACTGCAGTCCACAAAGAGCTCTCCAAGCCATTTTGTGAAAATGAAATACGACTGGTGTAACTCTCATGGAGGCAATGCTGCTTTTGTAACCACAGTCAGCACTGCACCAAAACAACTGCAATAGCAGGATACCTTCTGCAGTACATGAAAACTAAGGAAAGAAACCTGTCTTCCACAGAATTTACAGCCTTAACCAGAAGAAGCCATGTTCAGCTTTGAAGTTTCAAAAGCATTTGCTAAATACTTTGCTGAAGTTTTGTGTGATGAGAGATTTCATCAGGAGACCAACTTCATCACTGAAACAGCAGCCCCTGGGTTTCATTGGAGCATGCCAATACAAGCAGGCACGATGGCAAAATATTGCTAACATTCCAACACCACTCCAAGCATCCAGTGACTACAATTATCAGTGTATTTCTATTACCTTTGTAATTGCCAACTCTTAAAAGCTTCCCAAGAATAAATGAATAAGTTCCATACATCATGTGCAAGATTATAATATTGCAGCCATTTGGGGAGAGAAAAGACAGAAAAATATAGTAAGAAAAGAAAGAGGAAGTCTCCATTACTCCCTTAGCTGGGTAAAGATCTGCACAATACAAACTTCAGGAAGTAAGTTCAACCTCTAAAATCCTTTTGCCAATGAAGATTGTGTAAACCTAAAATAACATTATGTTGCACATTTTTTGCCAGCTATTAGCTGCCTGGGAGCTGAATGGGAAGAAAGCTAGTTAAACTGACAGAGACGATGCCTAACATTGATTTTTCAATTGATTTCACTAAATTGTTGTCCACACAAACCCCGGTGTGGACATTTCTGAACTGGTTTAAAATTGACCTGTAACGATTTAGCTTATTTAGCTCTCTATTGACTCAAGTTGTGGCCATAGTAAGGAAAAAAAAAAACAACCCACAAAGAAAAAATGTTCTTTGTGTGAGAATGCAGCAATGTGTCCTGTGAAACATCCTAATGAGAACAACAAGGTTGTTCAGTATGTGCTCTCATCAACATGATGGTTTACAGGTTTATCAAAGACAAGACATAAAGCTGAGGGGATGCCCACGTAACTGCAAATGATTCATAGTCTCTATTTTAAAGAAAATAGCCCATTTAATCTGGAAGTTACTTGTCAACTCAAGCCAGTTGAACAAAATGTGTGCACTCTCAGCCCTGTGTGCTTCAGTTTGTCCATTTATTCTGTATTTACTGCATAATCAGCATTTGTGCTGATAGCTGTAGCACTAAAATGAAGGACAGGCACTTACTGAAGTACTCCACTCTGACTACTCAGTGTATTTGGTTGATATGCTGGAGGGAAGGAATGCCATCCAGAGGGACCTTGACACACTTGCAAGGTGGGCTGATGCCAAC
>NDXB01001567.1:0-13007 GCA_002631895.1 Agapornis roseicollis
GAGGTAACGGGTTCAATCTTAAACAGGAGAGGTTTAGATTGGATATAAGGAAGAAATTCTTTATTGTAAGGGTGATGAGGCACTAGAATGGGTTGGCCAGGGAGGTTTTGAGTGCTCCATCCCTGGCAGTGTTCTAGGCCAGGTTGGACGAAGCATTGGGTGACATGGTTTAGTGTGAGGTGTCCCTGCTTATGGCAGGGGGGTTGGAACTTGATGATCTTAAGGTCCTTTCCAACCCTAACTATTCTATGATTCTATAATCTAGGAAGGCTCCTGGAATTAAAATTTCTATTTTTAAAGATGTGTTTTTTCCCTATGCTTATTGACTCCTAGAGATTATTAATTGATGTGTTCAAAGTGTTTGTTGTCATATGCCATTGTCAAAGGAAACACAACAATCTTCTGTGTTCTTTTTATGACAAATAGGTGACTGAGTTTACTCACCTTCTCTAGTACTGCTCATAATCTTCCTCAGTTATCATGCTTCCATTCATATTACAAATATGTCTTGGAGAACATGAACTTGATTCCATTTGGCTTGAAGATTTGTAAGGTTTGCTTCAGGGACAAACATAGTGCTTTTCAGCCACTATGTGGTGGTTGATTTGAGACTAGATCAGAGCTTCTCTAGAGTAAATCTCCATGACACACATGTAGAGGAGACATCATGCCCTCAGCTCTATAGATGTACTCCTATTGCAATCAGTTGTTGAGGTAATTAACTGAGCTGTGAGTTGACTGGAGTAAAAACCCAGCTCTCCCAGGAGGGCAGCTCTGACCAGGGCATTTTTCCTTAGAAAACAGAAAGGAGCAAGATGATTTTATATTTCACTGTCTATCTCCACTGCTTTATGAAGCATGTTCTTTAACAAATTATTGTGAGTGAAAAAAATGTCACAAGAGAATATTCAATTTTGTTAGTAATATATTAGGATAATATATTTTATAATTCGAGTCCTTTCTTGCAAGGTGTTTCTAAGTTAGGCCAAAGGGCTTGCCTGTTGATTTGCTTAAAGGTAGTGCTTAAATTGGAAGTATAAACAAAAGGTTATCGAATATATCTTACTTTGGTCTCCATTAAGCGGCAAACAGATCTGAAATCCTGTGTCCATAGTAATTCCAAAGACTTTGGGTAAAGGCAAAAGAAGGGAGCTTTACAGAATGTACAGTTATAGCAAGAGCAGAAGGGAACCGTTTCTTCCAAAGTTTTGTTTTGTTTTCCAGTGAAATACTATTCCTCAGGGGCCGGTAAAGGCATTTGGGTGTGATGCAAGTGAGGTGCAAGAGCTCTGTGAGGGCACAGCCCCTAATGCTTCTTGTGAGACCAGCCTCTGCTGATGGCAGAAGAGTGGCTGAAGGGGCTTTTCTGTGGCTGCATCCCATTTAGACTGATTGCAAAGTCTGGTTTTCATTTAAAAGTCATATTTCTTGGCTGTACACTGTGTTCTAGGGTAAAGAAACTTCTAGAAGTAAAGTAGTACTAGTGAGAGTCAGTCTTGGGAGCTTTTACTTAAGTCCTTCTTGTAACCAGAATCTGAATGTTTATTTAGATGTTAGGGGTTTTTAATTTGATCTGGCCTATATCTGCTTGTAACAGCAGTGGATCGTTTAGTGGAGAACAAAAAATAGATATAAAGAAGGAAGAAAATATGATGTAACATATAAAACTAAAATAAATGAACAGGCAGACAATACATATGTAGGATACATCTCCACGTATATTTAAGATGTATAATATATTTAAGATATAATGCAGTAGAATTGAAACATTAATTGCCAAAATATACATGAGCCTTTGAATGTTCTAATGGTTTTTAAGGACCCATGTAAGGCATTAAACTTCTTATATTTTAAAACTGCTATTATTTCAGTGATGGACTATGAATGTTTATTTGCTTGAAAAGAAACTGATCTCAGTGAGGAATCCAAGTATATTGCAAAGGTTCTAGCTGAATTCACACCTTTTCATTGCATGTCAAAAAAATTGTCTACATGGATTAAAATATTTTAGCAGTTAAGTATTCTAAAATTTATGGGCAGCTGAGTTGGGAAAACATTCATGTGGAGGCATTACAAAGTGATATAACATTATCTGCAATGGTGTTTGTGAAGGATTACGCTGTGTTTTATCTAGCCATAAGGAGCAAAGTACTCCATAGGTGGATGGCACAGCAGAGTTTTTCTGTGAGAAAGACTTGTATTGTTCTGTTTTGTTTCAGTATGCTTCCAGATATGCTAAGAGTTTATGGGAGTGTTTCCAGATCATCCTTGTGAGCTATACTGTGCGTGCAGTTTGGGCAGTCAAATGTCTGCAAATGCGTCTGCATGTTCCAGACAATGTTGGACTGGTTTTCCAGTGGGATTCTCTTGGAGGGACACAGATTGAATTCCAACAAATGAGACAGGGACTTTGAAAAACTTGAACAAGCCTAACATAGAGAGTCTTTAGATTCCTAGTACTGAGAATTTAAAAAAACCCAAAACCCATCACAACACAACCCCCCCAAAAGAAACCAAAAACCAAACCACCCTACCTGCTAAAAAAATCCTCCAGCCCCTCTCCAAACAGAAGAGGTCCTCAAGATGTAATGCTTACCAGATAGCTGCAAAAAAGCCTTTTTCTAATTTGGCATCCTGATTTCCCTTCTCCCTCTTTAAGAAACATGTCAAGGAATGGATGAAAATGGTAAATATTACACCAGCAAACCTGTGACAGGGGACACGTGCTTCACATCTGCTTGCTAAAGGGGAGTCTGAGACATGGGGAGACAAACAAGTTAGGCAAAGTCATACAGGTAATCTGTGACAAAACCAGAGACCCCCTTCCCTGATTCTCAGGCTAGTGCACTTAGAAATGTCCAGTGCTCCCATTATTAAACCAATTTATTTAGAGGATGGCATCACTGATAACATGTAAAAATTAAAATTAAGAAGTATTTGAGGAGGATCTTGAAAAGTCTCCTGTTGTTTGTCCACAGATCAGAATATTACTTACTTAGGTTACAGGAAAAGTTATATCCTCAGTACATAAATGAAAACAACTGTAAAGAGTACTTTATTTTAAATCTAGCAGGTATGACCAATTTACCACAGTATAATTTGCGTAAATTACCCTACTCATTTCAAAAAATGCATTGCAGCAGTTCCGAATTTCAAGTTCAGGTATCGTTATCAGTGAGTATAAAGGAAGTTTTATGAGAAAATAGAACATATTGTTTGGATATCTCATCTGTTAAGCAAATAATTTCAAAAACTCCTCTGTATGTATCTATATCGGGTTTAGAATTGTTTATATTGTACATTTACTGTGGTATTGGTAACAGACACGGAATCTTCATCTGCAGAAGCCATATTCAAAAATATAAGAATAAAGAATTGTTTAACTCTGAATTTTATTTGGATGTTTAATGTCTGTGGAGATACAAACAGTGCAGTTACAATATCACAGTTTACTTACAAAATCCTTTGACTTTAATGTTTCAAAATGGTGCTAAAAATGAAAAGAACTACTCTTTCTTCTTCTCAAGTAGGGTGGGTAGAGAAAGTATCCCATGTTTTTCTTTTGTATTTTCCTCACAGACTTAACATTCTCATCGGTATCCTCATGCACATGTTTGAGTGTACCAGAATAAAGTCTTTGTGAAGTGTAAGAGGGGTTGAATGGGTATGTGATAGCATAAACCAACTAAAATTAATAAATACCATAATTCTATACCATGTAACACAATAAAAATAAATACATAAAAATGGACTTGAAAATAATGGAACTAAGCAGAACGTGCCTTTGTCTACAATATAGTAAAAACATGAAAATGTTTTTTTCTGATTGCAAGTAGGGTTTTTGGGATGAACTGATTGAGCGGTGCAAGCAATTTATAGCAGTGGCTTAGGGTTTGTATTTACAGAAGGCTACATCTTGTACCAATTCAAATAAATAGGTGTTCATATAGAAAATATTACATAATCAAACCTCAAAAGACTAGTGCCTGTCACATGAATGTCTTTTAAAATGCAACATTAGCCATTTTGGTCTTTATTTTTCTAAAGGAAGTTTTCTGTAAGTAGCTGAGAGAGAATGTGGAATATAGAAATGATTTTAGTCCTGGACATATGTTATTATTTGTGCTATGTTGCTTAAGTTTTACTGTGTGCAGCTGTTTGTGATTTTGGAATTTATTTTCTTCTGTCAGATTGCTTTTCTTGCATAATATTAGAATGTTGCCAAAGTCCTTTTGCTAATAGAAATAAAATATCTAATGGCTTGTTTGGGAAAGAGTTTTGTTTTAGCTTTGCAGTTTCATTGACAAGGTAAGTGCCAGTTCAAGCCACATTTCTGTACTATGTACCAAGAAAACAGCACATGGTTGACTTCCCTTCCCTGTTTATCTTTTCTTACAAAATTGTTTCACATAGATGCACCAGTTTGTTCACGTTTCAATTATCAAATGAGTATTAAATTTCTACTCTCATTAAACCTCAACAGTGTATTTATGTTAACTAGTCAGAATTACATTACAACTTTAGGGTGCTCATAAAGATGATTACACATATAAATTTGCTGCAATTGCTGTAAATTCTCTTAGGATTTTTGTCTGCGCATTCATTAATTTACTTGCTGCATTTAATGGAAAAACAAACCTCTCTTAGTTTTGACCACTGGAATGTATTTCTTTTAAAAGCTATATATTTTAAGGCAAAATGAACAGTGCTCCAACACGTTGATTATTAAATAGTCTGTTTTGTAATGCAGTGTGAGCAAATGTTATCTCCATCTGTGATCTTCACTGAAGAATAAATAAGGGAGAACTTACATCTAAGAACATTTTGAATATGATGCATTTGCTGTTGAAAAGGCCAAGCTTATGGAACTTTTGTACTGCAAAATTAATACTTGGAAAATGTGGAGAATTTGTTCATATAAATGAGACCGCAGATAAGGAAGAAGGGAAGACAGAAAATTTTGGAGTTAAAATAAACTTGGATATGAATGTCTTATTGCTATGCTAGCATGCATTTCACTTAATAGCTTTGAATCCTAAAGATCTTCTTTAAGATAAAGGTACATTGAATATATTCCATGATTTACTGTAATTTAGTTTTGAGGATTCTTCTCATGTCTCTGTTCCTTCCCAGTCTTAAACTCTGTGTGACAACAGGATGATCTAATTCTTTTTATGTAGAAAACCAAAATTATCAGAAATATAGGGCCCAATTTTAATGTGTTTGAGAAGTAAAAAGCATCTTCAGTTATACGTAAATTCAGTGGGATTCAATCAGTGATTCCTATGGTCAAAGGTTTAGCTAAGAACCCAGATTTCTATGGTTTAGTTTAACATAAAATTTAGATTTTTTTTTTTCTAAAATAGGAATTTAAAAAATCAGAATATTGAGGCTACATATAACAAAATAAAAAAAAACCCTTTTTTTGTGGGTTTTTTATTTGTTTGTTCTGTACTAACTGAAGAGACTCTTAAGTAAGTTTAGGTTCACTCACATGTACCATATCTGTCATGGAGAACCCAGCCTCAAGCAAGTACACTGCAAAGTTATGCACCTGTGCTAGTATTTCCGTGAAATCCTTGCAACTGTTGTTGAGTGCTTAATGATAAAGGAAAAACAGGTCCATAAAGTGGCACATGAAGGGGCTGACTTGCCCTATTGAAAATTTAACTCCTTCAGATTGAAAGGACAAATCCAAAACTAAATCAGCTAACTCTAAAGAATTTTGACTTTCAAATGTTGCAACTTATTAATTATAGATGAGTAGTAATTATACCAGTAATATTGTTACAATGGACTTAAAATGAACAATGACTAAAAGATTAGATCTTTTTCCTATTTCCTTTTTTTATTTCTGTAGGGGCCAGCAGCTACACCCTCTGACAAGTGGCTTGGATTGCGTTGTAGTTTTAATACAGAGCAGAAAGATACTTCATAGCTTCAGCAAAACTGATAGAAGTACTGGATTCCTTCAGCATGTAGTTTCAGAGTGATGTGTGAAAGGCCACCTACCTGTCATTGTGTACTGTCCAGCAAGTGAAGAGATTCTTTCCTGTTAGGGTGGTGAGGCACTGGAATGGGTTGCCCAGGGAGGTTGAGTGCTCCATCCCTGGCAGTGTTCAGGGCCAGGTTGGATGAAGCCTTGGGTGACACGGTTTAGTGTGAGGTGTCCCTGCTTATGGCAGGGGGGTTGGAACTAAATGATCTTAAGGTCCTTTCCAACCCTAACTATTCTATGATTCAAAGTGGTAGCTAATGGCTATTGGAACCCACAGCAGCATGCTTATAGCTTGCTTAGTAACTGCCCTGAAGCATCCACTGTAGGCAAAGCTGCCTTGCTGGGTTAGCAGGTCTGCAATTCAGACTGTAAGCTGATGTGTCTGGGTAAGCATCTTCAGAAAGATATTGATGGGTTTCAGATTGTGCTCTGTCTTAATTGCTTTGAAGTAGTTCTACGGTTACACTTTTTATTATTCGCTTTTGTAAAATTCAGTATGTAATTAATGCCGATTTCCAAGACGTTTTGTTTATCAGTTAATTAAAAAGCCAAAGTACTCTTTCACAAATTTATTCTCCTGTTTACACTTTTTGTTCAGCAAGTGGATTCTTGGCATGGGATCAAGTAACTGTGCTTTCTGTATAATTAAGTCCTAAATGTACATATCTGAGAAAGACAAAAATGAAAGGAATAGGAGGATAAATGCAAACATTTAATTTCTTCAAAGTGGCTGTCTTGTAAGTTCATTATTATTCTTGATACTGTTCTTGCTTTTAAAAAAATACCAGGTCTGAGTAGGAACAATTTGTTCAGAGAGCATAAATTCTTCATTGCAGAATTCTTTTTAGATTTAAGCTCCATGTTATTGCTGGGATTTTGAAGACAGTTATGTGAACAGATTATGGGTAAAAAATTATCTCTGTGTTAGCATGATCAGTGATGAGTGTTTTGGTTTTGTCTCCTGTTGTTTGTTTTCTTTGCTGTTGCCAGTTTATTTTGCCTTTGTTTCTTTTCAATTTCAGTTTACCAGCATGTCTGTAAATATTTTGCATCATCCTTTGGGATGCTATGGGTTTACACTGATTTTGGATTAGGTCTGTTTTTACTTACACTGAATTTGCAATAAGAATTTTGAGCATAAATCTTACAGGATTTTTCGCTATTGTTTTTTGATGCATAAAAAAAAGAGCTTTCTAAGCTGCTGTCTTCATCCAAACGACTGAAGTCTTCTACACAAAATGAAGCAAAGAGCTGCTTTGGAAAAAATGGAGAGACTATGAGAAGTTTGTGATACTGTATATTTTTTAGCAATAAATTTCTAGCAGTAATGTTTGTTTAATCCACCAGATAGTTGCTATTAGAAGTATGTAGAGAATAGGAGGAATCAAAAATTCTGGACTAAAATCATTCCACAGAACAAAATATTTGTTAGTTATAAAAGGCTGCATTTGTTTGAAACTTGCACCAATGCCAAGCATAATTTTGTTTTGCTGCCCTTGATGCCTTGGCCTGGTATTAATTTACTGTATAGAGCTATGCATGAAAGCTGGCCACCATTTCTTCTTTTCTATGTCATTTTGTGCCAGAGATACAGCCCCTTTTATCACAGGCTATAATCTCTAACATTTGGCTGAGCTTTCTGTGAACTAGGGTATACCAAATAGTTCACATTCATAAAGATTCTGTTTAGAATAATAAACTTTCACCTACAAGTGATACAAAAAGCATTAAAAAAGGGTTTTAAAGGATGTACTTATACTAACTCTGTGTCCTCAATTGTGTTTTACAGATGCACAAACAAGCAGTTAATTACAAATGGGGTGAAGTTCTCCACAATGGCCTTGGTTAACTTCTCCATTGATGGCCTACCATTGTGTGCCTTGGTGCTGCCACTGCCTTTTCTTATGTAAGAAAATACTGCTCTACATGCCTCCAGCTGCCAAGAAATCCGTATTGGGCAGAATTTTAAAAGGTGGGTGCTATTGTCTTTTAAGATCCTTGCAACTCTAAATCCACCTCTTTGAAAAGAAATGAGTTGTTTCATGGCTGACATGGTTGGGCTTTATTGTCTAAAAAAATAATTTGGAAGAGAACTTTCTCTGGTGTTTATTTCCCTTCAGCAAAGACTATGACCCAATTCAGATTGTTCTGATCAAGTAGGTCAGGCTTGCTTTTGAACTCAATCATCTCAACTATAATCAGGAGATTTCCAACTTTAACAATTTCTTGATGAAATCTAAGCTCATGTGTGTTTTATCTTCTTTTTCTTCTCCGTCCTCCTTTACCCCCCAAAAACCCCACAACCCAACAACAAAACAACAAACTAAAAAAATACCTAGCACACAAAACCAGCCAAACACCCTCCACCTCATACCTCTAACCCCTAGTTATTAATGGCTGTTGGCAGAGATCACAGCTGAAGAAATTTCTCCCCTTTTCTTTCTTAGGAAGCAACAGATGTAGACTGAGGAAAGGTAATGGGGAATAACAAAAAAATACCACAATAGAACTTCCAGCATTTTAGGAAGTGGTTGCATTATGGGAAGAATGGTTTTTATCTGCCAGTAATTGTGTGGAGCAGTGTTGAGAGATGACTTTCTATTAAAATAAGTAAGAAATCTGTTTGCCTTCTCAGTGCTCATTTTAATTACGTTCAACAACTTTGTTAACACAGAAATTTTTGGGCATATTCAGAGTCCACAAAAGAAATCTGTCTATTACTGTATCTTTCAATTTTTTTTCTAAATACCATTATGTAGAGTATAGTCAACTGTGGTATTCTTGCGAACAGAAATTTAATTTGAAGATACGTATTGGTTATGAATGGAAAACTAAGGAAATGTACATAAGTAGCTTCTTCACTGATGAGCACTTTCTTTTTTCAGTGATCAGCCCAAGGGCCATAGGCATGTTGAATAACCTGATGTTCTGAGTGACTTAGCAAAGGGTTTTTCTGCATATTCTCTAACCTTCCAATCTAAGGGGTAGGGGAGATAATTTACAAAAATGCTCCTGGGTATGGATTTTACCCTTCTTCATGTTTTACTTTGGGGTATATTCATTCTGTAATGCTTGCCCACCTTTATAAGGCTTGTTTTTAAATGCTGTGATTAAAGAAAAAAAAGTAGAATAGAGTATGTGTATGTTTCATTGCAACTGAGAAGCATTTACCCTCTCAGATACTTACAAATAGAAATCCTAGGAACCATGAAAATGCACACTAATGAGGATTAATGAGATGTTATGTAAGTTAGTAATTAATTGATCTGGTTAAATATCAGTCTGTGTGGAAAAAATGCAGTTTTTTTTCCTGCAAGTAGTTTTTTGCATATGCAAATATATGTACTTGGAGCTTTGTCAATCCCTAGCAAATTCCAGTGTGGTCTTTTGAGAGATTATAGAAGGCTCTGCCAAGTGTACTTTCATATAATTTTTCTCAGCAAAATTGGAATCTAAAAATTTACCAAGAAAGCTTCAACTCATGTAACTTCTTGCCAGTTTTGCAGTCAGTAAGAGGAATGAGGCAAGTACACTTTGATGTCTACCATAAAAAAAGTAAAATAAATAAAATTACTTTTAGTCTTCTTTTACAGTTGTCAGAAATCTAAAATCTTGCCAAATGTCATGGACATGGCAGCGGTTTTCCCCAACCTGGGTTTTCCGTTTCTCTCTTCTGTGCTTTGCTCACCATGCCATACATCACTCTTCAGTGATAGAGTACATTTTCACTGTGTCAATATAGCAAAAGTCATCAAATCGTGACAAAACCCATGTGTCTATCTAAAAGGAGGAATGCTTTCAAAAGAACTCTAAAGCCTGTGCAGATACTTACTTGGAAGGGCATAAACCATGCTAATATTAAGCAACATCAAATAGAATGTTGTCCCGGGTCAGTTTAACATATATTTCATCTGTCCTTGATTTTAAGAACTGTTTACAGAAACCATATTTGGTTAAGTTACTTGTAGATAATGTCAGTCAGATGGATCTGAATCTGCAGGAGGCATTACTTTTACTAAAGCTTCACTGAAATTAAATTTGGAATTTGAATTGATGCCCAGGAATGATGTCAGCCATAGCAGATTAAATTTGCTAAGGTCTTTTCATTTTAAATGTGTTTTTAAAACAATGCAGATAATTTTTCCAGGCTTTGTCCTTTTAATGTTTTTAGCCTTTGTTTGGGCTAAAGGAACCATTACACTTTGGGTTATTAAATATTAAATCTAAATCTATTTTATAGTAACTGCATACAAAAGCATGGATTTAATAGAAGCATTGTTTCAACAACAGTTTTAAAGTATTATAAAATTCAGTCTTTTATCTGTCTTTTGCATACTGTCATAATTGTTCTTTTATATTTTGGAGGAATAAGTAAAGGGAAAGGCAGAGAAATAATAACTGAAGTGCAGTTCTGTCTATTACTTATCCTCAAAAATGAAATACACAAAATAATTCTTCAAATACTTAACTGTGAAAATGGTATATAGTATGTAGGAAGATAGTTAAATAATTAAATTTTGTGTCTCTGATAATACTGTATTAGATACACCTGCCCAGGATTTTGTGTTATTGTAGGAAGATAATTTTGGTTTTGTTCCATCTGGTGATAGTGGTGTGATCTGACTAAAGCCTGAAAATTGGTAGCCTTTTTATTTCTATCTTATGGTATATTAATAGTAGCTATCATTATTATTTTTAGTTAATCTGCTAGAATTCTTAATAACATAATTAAATCATTTGCATCCTGCAGCAGTGAATTCTGCAGGTAAATTATATTTTCTGTATCCTGCTGCTGGGGGCAACGTGAAGTGTTCAAATTTCAAGTAATACTTTAGAAGAACTTTCAAGAAATTAGAAATGAAAAATCACAACTTACTGCAGTGCAAAGGGCAGCTTTGCTGACACAGCTTTATCCATGGTGGCAGTACTTTGATGAATGTTAGAATTATGGAGCCCCGGATTTGGATGGAAGGGACCTTGGGAGGTCATGTAGTCAGACATGATCAAGGTACTCAGGGACTTGTCCAGCTGAGCCTTAAACACCTCATATGTTGGCAATTCCACAGCCCCTCTGGCAACATCTTCCAGTACTTAACCATTCTCATGGAGAAAATTCTTTTCAAAGCATTGGAATTTCTCACTGTATTTTTCCTCCCAAATAGCACAATTTCTCATGTTTCTACTTGTGTGTTACCGCATCCTATAAACATGCACCTCTGAGAAGAGCTTAGCTCCATCCTTTTACTGGGTAGCTGAAAAGAGCAGTAACATCCACCCTGAGCCATCTTTTCTACAGGCTCCCAATTCCCTTGATCTTTCATGGATGATAGAGAGCACCTTCACAAGGACCTTGTCTGGCTCCTTCAGTACCTTTGGATGCCTCTTATTTGGTCTCATGGTTTTGCTTGTGTGCAAGCTGGTTAGGTGATCCCTTCCCTTTCTCTCTGTACAGCAATTACTACTTCACTCCCACAGTGAGTGGAGTGAAAAAATTCACTTCCCAGGTGAGGAATTCTTACTTTGACCGCACCATTTGCACAGCACTTGAGCAATATTTTAGCATTGCTTAGTTATCTAAAGTGGAATTTCTCTGCTACTGTGGATGGTATGCTTATTTTGCTGTTTTATTTTATTCCTTCCTGTAGCTCAAATTTTGACCATAGCAGTGAGTGACCTGAGAGTGAGTGTTGTGGTTTAACAATACCTCAGTGAAGTGGCAGTGTACGCCTTATCTCTGACTGTAAGCTCTTCTTCTGTAATAAGTGGAAAGTATGGTTTGTGGAAAACTGATTTTCTTGTCTGTTTTACTCTGATTTTCTCTTGTCTGGAGTAATACTTTAACCAGCTTGGATGTGCTGAACAGAATCATTGCTTAGCCCTGTGTCATCAAATAGAGCCACCTTGGGTACCCATCTTTTGAAGTGTTACAAGGCCTGATAAGCTGCTTGCAGTTGTCCCAGTGACAGGTTTGCTTCTGAAAGGTGTAGTTTTAAAATACCAATGCTGTTGACAAGAAAGAAGCTTGTAATTTGAAAGCTTTAGGCTTTCTTGTGTAAAAAAATCTTCAAAGTCAGCCCTTTTTTCAGAGAACTCCATTGCTTAGCTTCAGTCACATTCGATTCTGTTTCCAGAGAACACAATTCAAACTCTGGAGGAAGTCCAGAGGAGGGCCACAAGGATGATCAAGGGACTGGAGCACCTTCCATACAAAGACAGGCTGAGAAAATCAGGGCTGTTCAGCCTGGAGAAGAGAAGGCTGTGTGGAGACCTCATAGCAGCCTTCCAGAATCTGAAGGGGGACTACAAAGATGCCAGAGAGGGACTTTCCATCAGGGACTGTAGCTATAGGACGAGGGGTAATGAGTTCAGACTTAAACAAGTGAGATTAAGGTTGGGTATAAGGAAGAAATGGTGGTGGTGAAGCACTGTAACAGGTTGCCCAAGAAAGTTGTGATTGCCCCATCCTTGGCAGTGTTCAAGGCCAGGTTGGACAGGGCCTTAAGCAATCTGGTAAAGTGGGAGGTGTCCTTGCCTGTGGCAGGGGGATTTGAATTAGCTGTTCTAAAGGTCCTTTCCAACCCAGACCATTCTGTGATTCTATGATTCTATGTTTCTCTATGAAGTACAGTCTTTCATTAAAATCTCAGTTGTACTAACTATAGAGAAGCATAATTTCTAAACTGCTATGAATCATTCATCAATGATTCAGACAGAGTTTAAACTCTATAATAACTGATCAGAATTCAGAAATACAGCTAAATTCTAATGCTGCAATAATAAGCTGACATCAGTTTGAGATAGGTTACAGGGACCTATCAAGTTTTTTCCAAATTCAAAGACCAGATACAATATGTTATTCATGTTCTTTGAAGGTTTGATGGAATTAAAAATGAAGCAAAATCCACATGGTGGAATGCTGAAAAGGCTGAACTAAAACAGTGTGCTAGAAGTAATTGATAGCTTTTCTTTTTTTTTTTTTTTTTTTTTAAAAATGGGCAAAAAAAACCTT
>NDXB01001567.1:13098-38110 GCA_002631895.1 Agapornis roseicollis
TTTTTTTTTTTTTTTTTGCTAAAAATGAGCAAAGAAAACCTTGTCATGGTTTCTGACAAATACTAGATATTTTTTATGTTAGGCAATCTGTGGGTAAATGAAAAATTGTTAACATAGGGAGGGAAAAAAAATCCCCCAATCCTGAGCTGTACATACACATTCATGGCCTCTCTAATATTTTTATTACTCAAAAAAGTGATTTTGGCATAATTTTGATGTTTTTTCTCAAAATGCCCAGCAACTATGAAAAAGCACATGAAAAGTTTAAATTCATCATAGCAGGACAACTGAGAATAAAACATGATAAATCCATGTTATTACATGTGAGTAGTATGAAAGTGTGAATGTTAGGGAGAATGTGAACAGGAAATCCAATGTTCTTCTAATGCAAGAATTTAGGGAGTTCATATATGCAATTAGCATGTGTTACACTTAAAACTACAAATGGCAGTCTATTTTCTGTAATGGGTTATTGAAGTGTAGAATTAATTGCCCCAGGATGTTTTGGAGAATAATAAAGGATTTCAAGAAAGCTTTAGGCAAATCGATATGGAGTAAACCTAGCAGGGACATGCTATCAAATGTAATCTCTGGTTTACGAACTTCTAGTTTGGGAAGGTGCTGGAGTAAACTCATTTCATGCTTACCTAATTTCATATTTGTTCTTTAGGTATGTAAATTTATCTGGTTTTGCAGACAGGATATTGGTATGCGATAACCAAATCAAAGGATTTTTTAGCCGTCATATTTCATAAACTGGGCTGTTTGAATGACTAAAAGGAAAGATATTTTTCAGGCTATGTCCAGCATTTTAGTGACCTCAGTAATATTCTGGCAGGTGCTTCACTTTAAACTTGAGCAATGACTATTTAGTGTAAATGTTTGCAAGAATTTTAGAGTTACAGCTCAAATCAGGCTGATATTAACAGTTTAATGACTGGAGCATATGCTTTCTGGTTTATCTGTCAAAATTTAATATTTTTACTAAAAACCAGGATCACAGGAGATATTTCCCATTGTGTAAAATTCCTGCTCTATGACAGAGGCCAGATCCTTCACAGTGCAACAGCCCTAAGGGACTTACTACCCTAATACCTGTTTGTGAAGGACCACCCAAAGCAAAAAATTGTGTCATTGTGTGGTCTCTCTTCTGCAGTCTTCCTGTCAGTCACTTTTTGTGTCAATGCTGATATGCACAATGGCATCGCAAAGCAAAGTTCCCTAGGCCAGAAGACCTCAGTGGGAGCTGATTCAGGCTGTATGGAAATGGGAAATTTCCAAGTTTTATTACCATTTTCCCAAGCAAAAGTCCAAAAGGAAAACACCTTAGTTTACAGATTCATTAAAACCAGTATGGACTCAAAAAATTTTGCCTTTACAAAAGGTAATGAACTGCCTTTCGCATTTATAGATACAAACTGATGTCATTAATTTCACTGAGGTAATTTAAAGGTTATAAACTGCTTGAGTCGCTTATTTTTAATAATCAAAGTGTATTTCGTTACCAGGAAAGATCTGTTTGGTTGGTTTGGTTTAGTTTTTTGTTTTGTCAGCTGGTGGCTTTCCTTCAAATTTTTGAACAAGGTATTAGTCAAGAGGGAATCCTGTTAGTTCTCCTGTGAGGTGCATTTAAGGAAAAATTTAGTAGCCTGAAATAAGAACTTATATTATTTAAGGTCTTATAGCAGACTAAAAATGTAACATGTGAACTGGGAATTTTTTGTCTATTATAACCTATAAGGAATGTTGATGTTTTAAAAATATGAATTAATAAACATATTTTTCTCCAGTCATTTTCCATCACAATATGGTAAATATTTCTCATATCCTAATGCATAGTCATCTTTAAAACAAAACTACACAAAGATAACAAAAAACTCCCCCAAAGATAACAAGAAAGCCACATGGCCATGTGATGTTTGGTAAAACTAGCTGTTATAGAAACACTGTACCTCTTTTTCTATCTATATTGGTAATTATGTTTTTGAACTGAAACATTCCCTGAACTGAGTGTTTTGGAATTTTCAGATGTTATACTGTCATTCTTTTAGCAGAGGAAAAGCAAAATGTCAAGTCTGAGTTCCATTTCTAGCGTCTTCTTTTCTGCAGTGACTGTCAGCTATCTGTCCTAATGGTCATCATTTAGGCATCAAATGCTGCTCTGAAAAGTGTAACAACGTAAAGATGCTTAAAGTAGCTCTGAACTAACAATCAGTCACTAGTCCTTTATCCTGTTTTACTGTTTTGGTTTTTATTCTTTTCACATTCACCCACACCATTTTGTAAATAAGGAAGGGCTTATTGTCTCAAGTAAGAAAAGGCTTATGGGGTCTATCTTTTACTCACCTTTTATTAAAAGTCATTTAAATAATTCCTAAGAATGACAAATGTACCTCTTAGTTGGAGAATGAAGAACTCCAGTCTTTTTAGCATAATCAACAAGATTATGTGGTGATTGGAATATAATCCATAGGTATAGACAAGAGGAAGCAATGTACTGCAGAGAGGTTTTATAAGGCTGAGATGAAAATGGAAAAAGACCATATTACTAGGAGTTGAAGCTAAAACAGCTGGAAATGAGGGCAAGTTTTGTAGTAAAAAGATTAATTAAACACGGGAACAATTTAGAAACAAGTTTGGTTCTTTCTTACAATCATCTGTGACTCTATTCTGTAAAATAAAAAACTCCAGTGCCTTATAAAGCTATACTTCAATGATACCATTGGTCTTGAAAGTGATACGGAATTGGTCAAATTAGTTTGTTAACTCTGTTCAGCAATGCATCTGACAGGCTGAAGAAATGCATTTTATAGATTATGGAACATGCACGTATATTCATTCCTTTCCATAGATCACCTCTGGAGAGTCAGAAACACGTTTGTGTGAAGTACAAACTGCTATTTGTTACTGAAGTGTTTCTAGAATGTGGGATTGATAGCATGGGTCTTTTTAAGAACAACTTGTTTTATCAGAAAATGACTGTACTTTATTAATAGAAATGAAAATTAGATTTTACGAGTCATGAGAATTCTCCTGTGAGTAACTGAGTGTTCTTGTTCTCGTAATGTGCCATCCCATTGCTTCTGATGGGACCTACTGCTTTTCTCTTTTTCATGGGATGTGTTTGGATATCTCAACACAAGCTAATAAAAACCACCTATTTTCAAAATCAAGATTAAAAGAATGGAAATAGGAAAGATGCAAGGGACTGTCTATATTTCTGGTAGATTTATCTGTCTTGTTCTTAAGCTTCAGTGAAAAAGATTCCATTATCAACCTGCGTATCCAGCTCTGGTGTTTAACTGTTGTAATTAGAGAATGTTTCTTAATTTCTAGCTAAACTTTGTTTGTTACAAACGAAACTGATTACTGCTTCTGCTACCCTAACTATATATGACAGCCACTGATTTGTTTTTTTTTTTAGTACTGGCATCCGACATACATGTTAAAACCATATCATATCTAACCAAATGCTTTTATTATAGAAACTACCATCTACAGTTGTTGTATCTATTCTTATGCTAACTTTTTTTCTTTTCTATACTTATGCTGTATTGTCTAGTTGTTCACCTCTGGAGTCACTTTTATTTGCCCAGAATATGAAATCTTTACTCCTAAAGCTGGACAAAACAGCTTACCTGAGATGTCCTAAACACTTTATGTATTTTGTGTTTACTTATTTATATTCCAAAATTTTCCTTTTTTTTGCTATATGGCTACCCTGTTGAATGAACAGGGAGAGCCCTGATCTGGTACAGTAGCTGTGTCAGATCATGCAGAAATTCTTCGTTTCTTTTCACTTGTGTAAAACTGAGCTTATGCTCAGTCTGTTTTCTATTTCAGTGGAAGCCACCTCACTGTTTTATGATATATTTTTATATTTGTAACACAGTAGAGTGAGTTCACTCCTCCATCTCCCAGAACTTGACATAGGTTCTGTCTGATTTGGTCTCTAGGCATTTTTTTTTTTGTTATTGATAGAAGGTTTACAATCATTTATAGATACTAAAAATGGTCAGAAATTATACTGATGGAGATTAATACAGGCAGGAAGCATTATGATAATAAATAGACAAACAAGCAGAATAAGCCCAAAAAAGGATTCTAATTCTTTTTTTGCATAGGGCTGAATAGAGCTTATTTTTCTTTCACACTTTTTTTTGTAGGTATTTATTGCTAGTGCAACTTCATCAGCCATATCACCTTAGTCATCAGTGTTAGTACTGTACAGTGTGAATAAGAGATAGAGTAATGGTATTTTTCAGTCCTGTTGGTGGTCTTGGAATAACGTCAGGTGCAAAAAGGCATTTTAACAAAAACGGCTGTGGTGGAGAAGTTACAGGTTTTCTTAAGGTAGGGAAAGCTCTTTTGGTTGCATATGTGACAAAATATGTAAATTTATTGCTAATGTACTGCTCCATCAGTAATGCATTTGGCATTAAGAACAGTTCAGTTGCTCTTGCCTCAGGTTTCAATCTGTAAATGTGAATAGTTTTGCTACCTCCACTAACAGTCAGTCTTCAAACATAAACAGACATTCATTTGCACAAGGGTCAATAAAGTACAAATTAATAAGATAATTAAATCATACTATTGAAACCTGTCATTCTAAGCAGTCTAACATTTAAGGAGGAAACAAGTGTTTTCTTTGAAAAGTCATAATTTTAGTTGCTTATTGATTTGAATTCACATATTTGTCTCTTCTAATTGTTGTCTGGAAAATACATGTATTTCTACCAAATCATGGGTTGATATGAAAAGCTTGACAGAGAGTTAGTTTGCCAGCATGACTTTAAAACTTACCTAAACTTTACCTTTACACTTTGGTTGAACTTGCATGTTCCAATGGTATGAAACGCATTTAAGTGATACTAAACATCTGACTGTCAGCCGAGTTTTGTTCTTGTCATTAATATTTTTGCATGCTAGACTGTTGAACTAATTTTTAAATGTGCTGCCAGTTTTTGCCATCAGTTTAATACTCATCTTTGAAGATGTTTAAAAGCCAAAAGCTGGAATCCATCTTGCTGGAATTAAGATTAAAATGCAGAATATGTTAAGAAAAGGCTCTTCTGATTTCAGCTGCACTTAGATTCAAGTTATGTAGCAATTCCCTGAAGTGCAGAGGTTCTGAATAGACTAATTCTGATTCCACTAACATTGTGCATACTCCAACACAACTTAATAATATTCAATACGATTCTCTTTCATACTCACTTTTGGAGAACATTAATTTTGTACATACAGAATTTTTTGAAATTAAAAGCTGTGAAAATTAAGCTTGAATTTGCTGATTTTTTCCCAGGTTCCTTAAATCTCTTATGTAGGTTTTGTACTATATAGCAAATTATCCAGTCCAAATTCAAGGATATGTGGAACATATTCTTGGCTTTTTGTTAGGGGCTCTCCATATACTTACTTTTCTGCCACGCATATGCAGTATCAATGACTTCATCATCTTATTTACTGAAGCAGAAGGAATTTTGCAAAGGTTTTATGGGAGAGTACTGCTTTATAAATTGAGGAAAGCAACTACCTCTACAATTATTATTTTTTTTAATTTTGAAATGAATAAATAATATTTTTCTATGTCATGAGAAGCACTTTTATATTCAACAAAGATGTAAGAACTACCATATTTCTATCACTTAGTATTCTCTTCCCAGTGATGGACTGGAGAAAATACTTATGAAATGAATATAACAAAGAATAGGTATGTAGTGAGCCTTCTCTAATACGCTTTTTCACCTTGTAACATCCCACAGTTTGTTCACGACCTGAGCTGGAGGTTTCATGTTTAATAGCCATTATTGGACTTGTGGTTAATATCTTATCTAGCTGCTTTGGAAGTAATTGATGTTAGTCTTCACCATTACTCCATGATGTTGAGTTCCATGTTTAGTAACAACAGGTGCATAATTTCTTTCCAGGAGAATTTTAGTTCTGTTCTGTTACTCATAACACTTACATAAATTAAAGTAGTTATCAGGGATGTTGTGAAATGAAAATACAATTTTTCCTGTTAACTATTTATCTGTTTTGTTGATTCTTATCCTCTGCTTTTCCTGTTGTTTTGCCTGCCAGTCAAATGCTCTTTTGTTCTCATGTTTGGTCTACGGATGAAAGATATTTAGTGTGGGATTGGGGATTTCTTCTCTAACTGGTAGAGATGAAACCTAACAACCCAGGTCAGAATGCTTTTACTTACAGATGCTTGTCTTTCCCCAGAATGTGTACAGCAGGAAGAAAGGTAGTATAGCATTCAATATTAACTACTTTTTCTTTGAGGGGAAAGCCATTTTCTGCTAATCAAAACTTCAGATCCTCTAGCTGCAGTTTAGATGATCATGGTTTAGTTTTCTGTACACACCTTTTTTCTGATTTTTCAGATGCAGATTTTAGATGACACTATGGAACTGACACAGGCACCCAGAGTGTGAGTAGCTAGGTTCGAAAAACCCTTCATCTTGGTTTTGCACTTTCTTATTGTTTGAGCACAATCTATTAATTTAAACAGGCACACAAGAGCTGTAACTATCTCCATGTTCAATAACATAGAGAATCAGGTTTCTTTTACTTTCTTTCTCTCATCCCTTTCCTCTTCCCATTGAGTAGGAGCTAATGTGGGTACAGGTTATATCTGCATGTGGAGTGTTTACAAATGAAAATAATCAGGTTATGTGTTTAATTATTTTCATTGCTTTCCTGTCTCAATCAAGTAGCTGTTTCATAGATGCAATATACTGCCATTACCAAGTAGGTACTTCCTTCAGTATTTTTATAACATGGATTGAGGAGATCATGATCATCTTATTTTAATTTGAAGCAAAAGCATACATGAGTTACGATCTTGATACTTTTGAAAGCACTCTGATGTAATCTGCTTTCAAATTATCACATCTATCCTGGGTTCAGCAGTAGCATTTTTCTCCTTCTTAGTAGCTGGTGCAGTGCTGTGGTTTTTACTTTCGGCCTGGGAACAGCACTGATAACACCGATGTTTTTAGTTGTTCTAAGCCATGTTTACTCTGACCAAGGACTTTGTGAGTCTCATGCTCTGCCAGGGAGGAGAGGAAGCCGGGAGGAAGCAGAGACGGGATACCTGACCCAAACTAGCCAAAGACATATTCCATACCACAGCACGTCATTCCCAGTATGTAAACTGGGGGCAGTTACCTGGAAGGTTTATATCACTGCTTGGTTGGGTTGGGTATCTGTCAGTGGGTGGTGAGGTGCTGTGTTCTCTTCCCTTGTTATTTCCCTTATGATTATTATTATTGGTGGCAGCAGCAGTGATTTGTGTTATACCTTAGGTACTGGACTGCTCTTATCTCAACCCATGGGAGTTACATTCTTTTGATTCTCCTCCCCATCCCTCCAGGAGTGGGGGTAGGAAGTAGGAGGGAGAGTGAGCGAGTGGGCTGCATTGCTGAGTTGCTGGCTGGACTTAAACCATGACAACATGCAATGCTGTATATCATCCAGAACTGCACTAAACTTACAGGAGGTGCTTGGAATTATGATGTAGAAAGGGGGTGCCTTTGCCCTTCTGTTGTGAAAACTCTGTTCAGGTTTGGAAGGGGTGTCAGTGTGGGGTGTAATGAATTGATTCCACCTGTTCGGAGTCAGTTACTAGTGAAATACAGGTTTACAGTAGGAACAGCCATGGTAAGGGTAGATTCCCTACTTTACATTTTTAGTTTGAGATGAAGTGACATTTTTTTCTCTTTTTTTGTTCTCTGCTGGCATCTGTTCTGTTATAGTCTTTTATAAATATCAAGAAACACTTTCTTGTTGCTATGGTCTTTGTGTAAGTAACTTATAGCAAAATGGAATGATTTTCTTGTTTTCTTTGTTGAATAGCTCAAAATGAATGCTTGAAAGAACCTCTTTTAGACAATAATTAGCTGAAACAACTTTACTCCATGTTGTCTTTGTCTGCACACATCTTGCCACTGTGGACTAGTTTTTTTTCTTTACATCTAATGTATTTCAGTGGGATAAACTGGCTAATGCTTTGACAAACCCAGATTTCCTAATTGCTTTTGCCTTGTATTCTGTATTCTCTCTCTTTTTCTCTTATACCAGTAATGTGGCCAGATAAAATTTTCAGTCAACCACAGCTTTTGTGTTCAAATGACTTTTCCCTTATCATTACTTCCTTTGTGTGTGATTACCAAAATTATAATAGCTTCAGAAAAACTCCTAAAGAAGAGACTGAAAACATGAAATGTGATAAAACAGGCTGTGGCCTCTGATAAAATGAGCACAACTAACATGGAACATTTCAAGGCCAGGTTGGACTGGGCTTTGAGTAACCTGGTCTAGTGGAGAGTGTTTCTACCCATGGCAGGGGGGTTGGAATTAGGTGATCTTTAGGGTTGCTTCCAGTCCAAACCATTCTACAATTCTATGATTTTGCAACTCTTAGTTATGCACTATGCCCTTTTTGACACTGAAAGGTAACAACCTGATGTTATTATGAAGTACATTCTTATCCTTGTCATTCTCTGTGGAAATATCAATCCCTCCTATTTCAACACTGCTGTCAGTTCTAGAATGGTTTCCTTTCTGCAAAAATCATCATATTAGTTTTGTAGACAAACTGCTTCCTAAGGAGTTCCTAAAAATTGAAGGTTGTTTCATCAGTATTCCTTCTCAACTTCAGCCAATGCTTTTCAAAACCATTTGCCAATTCATCCTAAATAAAGAAGTTAAAATCCACCAAACCTTAAAATCCTGCAACCTCTACTTCCTTAGGTTGTGCTGATTGCCTTGTGACACTGTAGGAGCTACATGCAGTTGCTAAAGCTTCTGCTTTCAGAAACTTTAATCCAGTTTTCAGACATATTTTGAACAGGGTTATCACACCCTGCCTCTTTCTTTCTTAAGTATTACAACTAAGTACTGAAAAATTATAACAATCACTTTTAGTGGGAAGTAAGACTAAAGAAAATCTCAGAACTATTCTGTACTTTATGTTTTTTCTTCACTTAACATCCACTTTGTTTCCTGAGTATGAAACTGTTACCTTTCACCTTAAATTGCCAGTGAGAGACATAGCATGCAGCTGCCAATTAAGCATCTATCTTACAAAGCAGGTCAGGATGATCCTTTTATCATCCTGCCTTGAACAACTCTCTTGCTTCATTTCATTCACTGAGATGCAACACACTTTCTGCTGAATATTTGATTTCTTCTTGGTTGACAGCTGTCTGTCTTTGTTTTCAACACTTTTCAAACTCTGCTTCCAAGGCTTCTTTCCAAGTCCAGCTGCTCAAAAATAGTAATCTTTTTATCTTTTTCTGTCTTGCTACTTATGATGCACTAGCAAGTTTTCCTCTGCAGTTCTTTTTGTTTGAATTATCTCATGCATTCCACATTCTTTTTTTTTTTTCCCCATCTCTCCATATCCCAGAATTTTTCAGATTGTTAGCTGAATTAAATGAATGATTCCTTAGAGTAAGTTGAGTGAAAGATAATATTCAAAGTAAACTTGAAAATGGATGTGCCTACCTAAGGCACCTAGACATCTAAATTCTGTTGACTGCAGTGAGGTCCAAGACAGCACTAGTGCAGATTTGACATCTGTATCAATCAGCCCAACTTCACTTGGCACTGGACTGGCCTATGAACACTCACAGAGACAGATTTTGGAGCTGGTGACCTCTAGTAGGGGCAGTATTGAACAATCAAATGTGATAAGGTCTTAATATGTCATAAGTAGGCTTGCAAATTTATGTGTATTTGTGCCTTGAGGTTTACCAGCTAATTTGCTTGCAGATTTTCATAGGTGCTTGTTTTTGTCTTTAGTTGCCTAAAATCTAACTCCAGATTCATTACCAATATGATATGCCATGCACACAGCAAACAAATTCAAGATGCTTTTTTTCCCTCCTATACTTGGAGCTTGGTACTTGCAGGACATGTGAATGAATATACATTTTTTAGTGTTTATAGAGAAACCTCAAATACAGTAAATCAGATATAGCAGTGTCCTGCTTTTGGCTGGGATAGATTTAATTCTCTTCCTAGTATCTGGTATAGTGCTGTGTTTTGCATTTGGTGTGAGAATAATGCTGATAACACACTGATGTTTTAGTTGTTGCTAAGTAGTGCTTTCTCTAAATCAAGGACTTTCAGTTTCCTGTGCTCTGCCATTGAGGAGGTGCACAAGAAACCAGGAGGGAGCACAGCCAGAACGGCTGACCTGAACTAGTTAAAGGATTATTCCATACCATACAACATCATCCTCAGTATATGAACTGGAGGGGTTGACCAGGAGCCACCAGTCGCTGCAAGGAAGTGGCATCAGTGGATGGCGAGTAATTGCTTTTGTGTATAAGTTGTGTTTCTTGAGTTTTATTCCTCTCTTTTTATTTTTTTTCATAGTATTATTGTTAGTGGTAGTGCTATTATATTTTACTTTATTACTTCAGTTATTGGCTTTTACCGTTTTCTGATTCTCCTCCACACCTCACTGGCATAGAGTGAGTGTGGTACTTAGTACTGGGGTAAAACCATGACAAGCAGAAAATACTAAAATAAACATTAACTAACTTAAAGAGAAAATGTTCCTTGTTGTATCTCCTTATTTAGGTCATCTCATCTCTGCTAATATGCCAATCCCAACTCTTGCCCACTTAATTGAGTCAATGCCAATGCACCGTATAGACCATATGTGTTGACCTTTAAAGTCGCTGTTCCCAAATTTAGTATATTCTATGGAGAATCTGAAAATCCAGGATTGCTGTAACATCGATATTTTGCCATTGCCAGATTGCTGGAGACCTACGTATTTAAATAAAGTCATTTATTTAAATAAAGCAATTTAAATGAATTTTGTTAAGGCCAAATATAAGACCAGCTATCCCTTTTTCCTCTGCTGCAGAAGGAGACATAGAGAACACCATCTAGCAGACCATTCCTTTTCTGCAAGTGCAGAATTTGGGTGATTGGATCTTTGTCCTACTTTAGGTTCTGTTGACAAAGTATCATCTAACATTCGAGTGCACTGGCAGGCAATTCTTCAGTGATTTAACTGTGTTATTTACTATGGTGTTGAACTGTCTTTCCCAGCAAATAAAAGTAATGCTTTACCTGCTTAAAATTAAGCTTGTATTGGTGCTTGCTAGGTGAGGGCCAGGACACTCAGCACAGAGATCTCATACCTGCTGTCTCTACTTACAGTTTTGTTTTGGCTTTTTTTTTTTTCCCTTATGTTTTCAAATTTCTCAATTGGTTCATGGCTCTCCTGCAGTTCCACCACAGAGAGGTTCAGATCATCAGGTTTGGAGGGATGACTATTAGCCTGACGAGTCACCCCGCAGGCCTCTTGATACTTCCTTATTCTCCATTTGTCATGAGTTCAATGTTTTGAAGATAATTTCAAACAAAGCAGCATATTTAATTTCCCTACAGGAGTGAGGATTTATTTAAAATAAATATCTAATTCTCCTCATGAAGCTGTCATGATCCCTTTCCTGTTTCTGTAGCTAATCTCTAACTGGTCTAGCTGCAGGAGTTTTCCAATTTTAAGGTAAGTTATTTTCATTGTAAATGTGTGATTTTGATGTAACTGTAAAGGACTCTCAGTACTCAACATTGAAAAGCCAACTTGATTTCTTTATTGTTGGGTATATTTTAAAAGTGTTTGTTTGCATTGATATTGCTATTGAAGTGGTTTTACATAAAAGGAGTTTAGGATACATTAGTGTTAAGTGTAGCTTCCTATTTGAGGATTAAGTGGCACAGGGACAATTTTGTTTTGCCATAATTAAGACTGAAAAGGCAGATTATTCCTATTTTAAATACATCTCCACATTGACTAACAGAGGCTATCCTTTACTGTTTGCTTTAGTATAGAAATTTTCTGTGGGCAAAGGGCAAAGAAGATTATAATTTTGTAGGAGGAAGATGGACTGTAACAGCTTGCTGGGACTGTAGCGCAAACATTGTTAGGTAGCACAAAAAACCAGACAGAACAGCAAGTGGAAAGAGAAAAACTAGCTAACATATTTAACATGAATAGTTACATAACAATTTAACATATTTTTAACGTGCTGTTTCTCTAGTTGGTTTGGCTTCCTAAAGTAGCTGCTTATTGTTTAGTGTTCTGCATCTTCTTTAGACCAGTTTGTGCTCCAGGGGCACAGATGTGTGTTTCTGAGCAAGTCACATTGTCCATGATTTGCATCAATTGCCATGATCACCTCATTATTACATATGGCCTGTAATGTATGGTTGTTCTATATTGCAGTAGCACAGTCCTGCGCTTGCTGCCCCACCTCACCTCTTGCAACCAGGAGGGTGTGGGTACTGCTTTGTCTGTCATTCACAGCCTCTGTGCCCACCTTCCTCTGAGCGGGAGGAAGGATGCAGGCCTGGCTGTTTCCTTCGATTGCGCCTTATTCACAGAAGCTAAAGGGAGGAAGGGTTTTTCCCCATGTCTCCATGAGGGTTTCTTTGCTCATGTTCCAAGATAACAGCATACCTAAAAGTTGTTTGTTTGAAATGGTTTGTTTCTCTGTCCTTAGGGACAAACAGGACACTTGCTCTGGCAACTTGCTTGATTTTTGAATGCCTTATCTATCCAGTCTTACGTGTTTACTGCTGCTTCTTTAATTTTCAGAGACACAGTTTCATCCTTTGGTGTCATCTCTGGTGATTTATATTGATCCTCAGGATGAGTCTTTGGGGAGGAGGCTGCTTTGCTTGTGCTTTGCTTAAGCTATGCCAGGTGTTTTTGTTGTAGAAATTTCTGTTGTTGTAGTGGTGTGGTCCTGCAGGGAGCAAAGTTTTTACCATTTCCCTTCATGGAGTTCTGCTGAAGTTAGCAAATGTATCTCCTTCTGCAGTGATACTGTTTGTGCAATTTGTTCCTTCCTCCCTTCTTGGAGGATGTTACCTGCCCATAATGCTTTTTTCCAGTAAATCAAGATGATGCATTTTAAACGACTTACTTCCTTGTGAGGGAGAGTGAACAGCTTACAAACACCACTATTTTTCATTGTATAACTAGACAACAAGAGCTGAGAAAAGTTTGTGAATAAAAATAGGCCCTTAAAATTCCCCTCTGTCCCTGGAGGTTTATGTGGTTTCTATAAATACTTAATTTCTTTGCATTGCTTCAGATATCTGGCAGTTAAAAGGCAGGGAAGAACCCAGATTAGTGTGAGATGTTCTCATTAGTTATTCCATGGAAGGATATTTATACTCTTTTTTACAAACATTAGTTGTACTCCATGCATATTGGGAGTGGAAAGTTTGGAAGTCTTTAAGTGGTTCCTTAGTGAAGTTTTAAAGATACTTCTGCTGGCTTTAACCAGATAAATACTTTGCAGTTCTTGGAAAACAGCTGTTTGTATTTCTTCACTGTTGTCTTATGAAGCTGTTTGAAAATTGTGAGAGTTGTTGCTCATCCAGTGAGTGTTTTTCAGATGTTACTAGTGCATTTTGTGGGACTGACTCTTACGTATCTGAGCCAGGAATAGTTCTGTGAAAGTCCATGAATTAATACCATTCTAAAACTGTGTGTGTTAAAGCCATAGAACTAAAGAAAATGTATTATTTAATTACCCACCTGAAATCAGTGTGTAAACACATCTCAAACTGATTTATAACTCTCATAGGGTGTATTTTAAATCTATAACATGTATAAAAGGTATCCTAGAGAAAGAAAATTGATCATGAAATTCTGAAGTGTTAGGATTATTTCAAGGCAGTGAGACTCTATTTTTCTGTAAGATCCTGCATATTTCAAGGTACTGTCCATGTCTACCAATTGCATCGGATGGGGACTCCTCATCATCTCACATCTTTGTAAAATTTAACACAGGTAAAACTGTCTAGTTAAATCCATACTGAGATAAGCATCTCCTAGCCCTAGGCTCCTTAGTTAGCATCCAAGGACACTCATCCTCACTGTCCCATTGTGGACCCAAAGCACCTTTTCCCACCTGGCAGTGACACGAGTAGCTGGCAAAGCTCAGATGTATTTGCTCCTACTTGGCACACCCCTCTTGCCTGGCTTCTTGCACAGCTCTTGCTCTGATTGGAACAAGCATGATCTCTAAGATAAGTCTGTGGTATATTTGATTATTTGGCTGCTGCTTTAGAGACGAAGATTGTTACTGACTCACCAAACAAGACAGGTGCTATTTACAGAGTACAGGAGCTGCTCTGCAAACCCGTCTGTGCAAGCAGTAAGGAAATCCTCTCCTTTGCTCTCTCCAAACCCCAGCTTTGGCTGTACAACTAGCTGCTTAGGTTTTCACTCGAAAGGCAGAGCTGGCAATCTGCTGCATGGCTGGCATACTGTTTATTCCTCAACCCTTTTGTTGCTTGCATGCACTGCATTGTTTTTCCACTGGCAGACATGCACAATTCAGCATCAGATTTTGACACACTCATGCTGCTGTCCCGAAGGATTCACTGAGCGGGCTGGCTTGCAGCTGCTGCATTTTCCACCAGTTAAATTGACAGTTACCTACTGTGTGGAGTTGCTAGGAGAAGGTGTATAGTCATCATTACAGCATACTCCTTCAATAACAACCTGTAGAGCTCTCTGATTTCTCTTCTGCAGGGATTTATACATGTCTTTGCTACCGACTTAGCATTTGTAGTATTATATTTTTATTGAGAGGCTGGTAGATATTTATTCATTAAGAAACAATTCAGAATCAGCTAAAGAGAGGAAAGCTCTGGCTTCTACCATCTGCTTTTCTATTGCAGCTTGTTTCTCCAACCTGCAGAGCAGAAACCAGCCCTTCTTCTGGATTTATTAAAAGCCATTCACATTTATCCTGCATGGCAGTGAATTATAGTCCATTTTAAGGAATCTTTTGTGCTTCTGTGCATATTCCTACAGGCAAATAAGTGCATGAGGAAGGAGCTTGAGCAGTCAGTAGTACAGTAGCTGGCTCACCCGTATGGATTAGACTTGTGAGGTCAGAGAAGCTGTGTGTACTTGCTCTGTGCTTGGGAGGTGGGGGGAGAGAGTGGAATTGTCTATCAAAGTGAATAGCGATTCAGACAGGATTGCCCCTCAGCTGTTGTAATTCTGATGTGCTTTGATATGACAGCAGCTCCTGTCTAACATGCCTGGATCTTCTGACATTTGTAGTGGACTAAAGAATGCTTTTACTTGCTGCTGAGCCTGACTGTAACTGTACTGCTGTAGGACAATAACGATGGGGGCTCGAGCGACGGAAACAACTCGGGAACTGGAAAGCACCTCTATAAAGTACCAAATAGGAGGACATGCAGAGAAAATGTGGCAACGGCTCAAAGGAATGTGAGTAGCTTCTCTCCTTGGCTTTTGTTCTGTTCCCTGGGAAAGATCCTTTTCATCTGTTTGTTAAAATGACTAATTAGCAAACGGGAGAGTTATCGCTAAGCTGTGAATAGTATTTGCTTTCATAACAGAATACAGCACCCTCATATGTGATGCTACTTAGATTAATGTCAGATTCTATATAAAGTTCAGTCACCTAATTTAAAAGATATATATTTAATGAGAGTTGTTATCCAAACTGAAATGCAGGTAAGTCTTTTCAGATTAACACTTCCATAGCGCTGATATGATTTTGTACATGTTATCTTCAGAATCAGCATTGCTGGAGCTGTTTCATCATTCTGTCAGTATATATAGGTAAGTATATTATTGCAGTTCCACAGGAGGTATCCATACTTTGCCTTTTGAGACTGCTGGTAAAGAAGTCTATATTAAAAGGTGCTTAGCTCTTAGGAGGATGCTATGTCTGTTTTTTTGTCAGTTATTTTTGTGCTCAGTAATGCTAAAAGCTGATTGAAGGACTATTTGAAGGGGCTACTATGCACCTGCTGCGACTAAGTCACTCCTTTGAAATGCAGTTTTCACGGTAGACTTTTGGGTGCAAATCATCAGAAAATAAACATCTACAATCTGTCAGAGAAACTCCATTAAACTAGTGTGTTCTAAACCCTTTAAACTTCAGCACTTCTTTTTAAGTATTTGTCTGGTGTTTGTCCTGAAAGCTGGTGTTAGGATGTTGCAAATAAATACATGTTACATTTGTTGATTTGCAAGCAAGGAAATTGCAATATTGTTTTTGCTGGAAAGATTTGAAATACAGTGCCTCAGCTGTTGAAAGAAAACGGGTTACTTACAGTACTAAGAGGATTAGATGTATTGGCACTGCCTAGTTCCTCTGTGTATTTGGTAGAGGTTCAAGCTGGCTATGGGAAGGGGAGTTTTCATCATCTGCTTTTTTTCAAGGGAAAGTTGGTTTGCTTCATTGGAAAGTCATTTTTCAGTTGTGGCCAGGGGTATATCGGAACTTCTCTGTGATATGCATTTGACTATTTGCTCTGAATCCTTCCATCACTCTAGTATATGCACTTTGGGAATGATTTTGCCCCTAGAAACCTCAAAGTGTACATAGTGGAGCAAATACTTTGATCATTTTCTGATGCCACATATCTTGCCATGAGTTTTCACTGCTAGAGATCTCCCTCAGTTTGTGCAGACATCCATTTGTGCAGGGTCTAAGCTGCTCCTTTTGTTTGTTCTAGGCTCTTGGGTTGAAACATTTCCTTTCGGCTGCCTCTGGAACAGTTACATTAAACAAACTAATGTAAATAACTAAACATTAATGACAGTCAGTGCATCAGCTCCAGGAAATAAGGTTTGTGCTTCTTTAGGAGTAGTTAAAACAATTGTCAGAGTTTGTGGTATATCAAAATCAAATGGAGGTTAAGTGTTTGAAAACCATGCATCTTTCACAGGTTGGTGACTGGTTCATGACTATTGTGACTGCAGGACAGGTAGTGCTAAAATACTTCTATTTAAAAGAAATAGGTTACATTATTAGATATGTGCTCAGCTGGCTGTTTTTCAGACTTCCCAATGATTTAATTTTAATTCTTCACTACTCTACTGGAAATCGCTGACTAGTCAATATAATAAATATTGTATGGGGAAATTTCAAAGAGTTTAATTTTTCAGAGCAGATCCTTGTGCTCAGTTTGTAGTGTAAGCATCAGTCATGAAGGAAAAGCATTAATTTGGCTGATGCAGGGATATCAAAGTAGAAGGATGTTTGTATGTAGTAGGGCAGAGGGACAGAGAAGTGTTACTACACAGATAATCTGACTTGGGAAGAATTGTTTTATAAATTCTCAGGAGATTTGTTTCATCTTAGGGAGGGGAACTGTTAATGAAACTGAGTCTGTAGCAAGCCAAATATCTGACTTTTTAAAGTAGTACATGGTAGTATATCTACACTGAAGTAAAGACATGGTATGAACTCTGAAGCTAAATCTGTTCTTGCTGAGAGTTCACAAGCCTACAGAACTTTTATCAATGTATACATGTGGTTTCAATACAGTTTTAGGGTATTTGCATCAAAAGTGCTATCTTCCTGCAAGCAGTTAATTACTTCTGAAAGTATATGGGATTTAATTGGATAGTGTTTAAAAGCTGCACAGTATGGCCTTACCTAAAATGAGTTTTTATTTTCTGTTAGCATTTCTACTTTTTACATAATAGGCATTAAATTAGGGATTTGGCTCAGAATTCCATATACATTTCGCCTCATTTGTCTTGGGGTGGTTTTGTTGGTTTATTGTTCTTTTTTTTTTTTTTTACTTTTGTAAATGCAGACTGTTCTTTAAGGCTGTTGAGTTGAATGTGCTTAAGAATAAATGAAAATCCTTATTTGAATGTCCAGTAAGAAAAGCTGAGTNTGTTTTTTTTTTTTTTTTTTTTTTTTACTTTTGTAAATGCAGACTGTTCTGTAAGGCTGTTGAGTTGAATGTGCTTAAGAATAAATGAAAATCCTTATTTGAATGTCCAGTAAGAAAAGCTGAGTATTATGAAAGCTTGAATGAAAGGGCCTTTCTATGGACATCCTACTCTATAGTCTTGCATAGACCTTGCTAAACTAATGCTCTCCCTAAGTGCTGCAATAAAGTCTTGAATGTTTTGAATAAAATTAAAGCCATACCTAGCTTTCATCAGGTCCATGTGGCCCTACAGCCAAACTCTGCCTTCTGCATGGCTAATAAAAATCAAAATCCATTCTTTTTTTGCATTGCAATTGCAGCAGTGCAGAAAACAAGGGGATTGTATGGCAGAGAAGAGATTAATTTGAAATTAATAACTCGATCCTTAGTATTGGTGCTGAGTTTGTTGATGCCTGAGTCTATAAAACACAAACTCACTGAAACAGGACTTAACTTGTGAAAATGAGTCATGTACTTTTCTGTCTTGACTGGAGCTTCTGGTCTTTGAATTAAGACATTGTCACTATGCAGGCTGTGAACTTCTAATGTTTTGAACTTCATGCAGAAAACAAAAACAGCAAGCGACAGCTAAATAACTCATGTAATAGTGTGGCTTTTATAATTCTTTGTTACATGAAAAAGTAAAAATAAAAACTACTCAAGCCACTTCTGGAATTCCAGCTGCCAGACTGAAAGGGAGTGTTGTACACCTTCCACTTCAGAAGACATCTTGCCAGAGCCTGGCCCAGGGGCCCCTACTCAGACCATTAAATGCCACTGATTGCACTTTTTCTCCTTAGCCTTTCATTCTCTATCAGATGGAATCTTTAAACAGTAACCAAGTCTTCAGTTTATATGTATTCTGGTGTCAACAGGATCAGGAGATTTGCTGCTTAGGAGAGTTTTGCTTCAGATGCTGATAGAGCATGGTAGTGATACCTGAAAGAGAAGCAGCTTCTTGAAAGTGTTTTGATTCAGAACCCAGAGAACCAGATTTAAAGCAGAGCCCTGTATGCTTTCTGGCCTTACAGTGTTTGGTATTCTCAATCTGACTTGTCTTAACTCTGTGTTCTTCAATATTGTGTGAAATAGTGTACTCTCTGTTTATTGTGTACATTGGCTGTCAGCAGCTTCACTCAATGTCACCAATAGAACAATCAGACCTTTCCTCCCCCCCCCCGTCTTATTTTGTAGGTAACCATATTCTTTGCAAGTAGCGTCTTGTATTCCCACCGCTGTTGAAGCTAGTATTAGGGGTGAGTTCCATTTCTGAGCTTTGAATACACTAATGAGAAAATAACTTGATTTTCATAGAGCTGCATAATTGCTAGAATTGTCTCTAAGAGGCCAGAAAATCTCTGAATGGAAAAAGTTGAAATCCAAGGTCCCAAGCATTTGGAAGATTGAAGTTCACATGTGGTTAGAATAAGCTATGTTATTAAACTGTTACTGATTTTAAAAGAGAGTATGTGTTACTGCCATCACTGTCCTAAGCCTAATTCACGCTGACATGGATGGCAGAAGGGATTGGAGAAAAAGCATGACCTTCTTTCTTTGCCTTCTTACTTTTATTTTGCTCCACATCCAACATAATAGACCCTGATTTCTGCAGAGAGTCTAAACTGTTTTAAACACTAAAGAAGACTGACTTGCAGTCCCAGTTTTTTGATCCTGCAGTGCTACAGTGACAAAAGCCTAGCATTGCATACATACATATTTTGTAGGAAATTTGGCTTGATGTCATGGAAAGTAGAGGAATGGCTTCCTCCATATATGCTGAATTATCAGAAGAGAGAATGCTTTCAAAAGCATCAAAAAGAATCCAGATTAGCAGCACGTTAGGTCTAAAAGGCATCAGAATCAGTAACTTCAATTAGGAAAGCTCATATAGTCATTCCTTCACCAGATCCATAGATTCTGATAGAAGAGCTTTAGGACAGTTTCCAGAAATGTATATGACAAAGAGGCCTTTCTTTCATTCTTCTAAGTTTCTTGTTCACATTTTCTTTTATACTGGTTTTGGTATTTGTGTTTGCTTATTGTCCTTTTACGTATGCTCAATTTGCCTAAAGAGATTAGAATTATCATTTGTCATAAAAAGTTATACATATTCAAGAACTGAACAGTCAGAGAAGAGCTAGAATTACAGGTGAATAACTATCATAAAAAATGGCGAGACAGAAATTGTCAGTCACTGCTAACTACATTAGGAACAAATGGATATATGGTTCAAGTAGTTTTTGCTTATAATACTGCCTATTTCTACTTTCTCCTAATATGAAACTTTTCTTTAAAGAAAAATCTTAAGCTCTTAAAAGTAATCCAAATGACAGCTATTTCTAAAGGGAATTTATGTAAAATTGAAGCTGTTATTTGTCAAATATGATTTCAGAAATGCTCTGAACAGAAAATTGAAGAAATTATATAATGATTTACCTGTTGATTGATATGTATCCCATTAGAGCTATAATAACAGTAAGAATTGTTCCATTATAAATTGTGAATGGCTTCTTTTGATTTTTGAAACTGAAGTCTGTTTCTGCTCCTGAGTAGTCGAGGTAAATAATTTATAATTATAACTTTGTAACTTAAAAATATGTATCTAATTAAATTTATAATATAAATGTTAGAATTCTCAATGACTGCAGATATTTTAGCTACTTATCATTACCAATTTAGAGAACTCTTTTATCCATTTGTATTAGAATAATGATATTATTTTGCTGTTAGAGAGGTATTTCCATTATCATCATGTACAGGAGTCACAGAATTAATTTTCCGGTTCATACTATTTTTACTGAAATTTCTGGCATATATCAGTGCTTTTGATAGATTAGAGTAAATGCTAATCCTCCAAGTTACTGTGGGTAGGTGAATTGCTGTGCTTATAGCAAGCTCTACTAGAAATGATTGCAAATTGAAGGAGTAGTGCACAAGCCATAATTCACCTATGATATCACTAAGAACAGCAGCAGTGTGTCTTTACAGCTCTCACAATCCCTAAAAATTACAGTATGATATTGAAATTCTTCATTTGTAGACCTTTAAATGTACATACACTGTTAACATATGCTTGCAATTAAAATTAAGTATTTTATCTAGGAACAATGCAAAGGAGATTAAAGATAACATTTTGTGAAGCTGACTGCTAAAGTGCAATTAAATGAAGTCTCAAATTTCTACACTGTTTTTTTGTTAACTTAGACTTCTGACTATACTTATGCTACATCAAACTTTTCTAAGATTTCCTGAAATAGCTTTCTGTCACTATTTAACTTGTAAATGTTCAGTTCAGATCTCTGTGTAGAAAGAGATTGCATATAATCTACTACACACACTTTCCTCCTGTTTTTAACTCCTTCTGGCTACTTGTGCAGGGGCCCTTGCTTGCCTGGCAGACCAAGCAGTTATTAGAAATGTTTCTTTCAAAAGCTTAATTCTCCAATTTAATTGGTACACATTGAAGCCTGCTACAAAACAGTTTGCAATGTCTCAAAGCTATTGGTCAAAACCTCAGAGTTCATGCTGCCCTCCCACATATAACTCTTAGTTTCTGCACCACCTCCACAAGAGAATGAAGTCAAAATATCTCGATAGGCAAAAAAAAAGTCTATTGTCTTGCTAATTATATAGCATTGGAAAAATGCAAATGCCTAAATACTGAAATTACATAGTTACTGGTGAAAGTTAGAATAAAAATAGGCATTCACTTCATACATCTGAAAGGGAAACATAACCTCAGGTTTATCAAAATTGTGTCTGACAGAAGTTTTCCTGTAAGATGTCAATATAACCATTTAGGAGTGAGCTAAGCATTTAGTACTGTTCTGTTTTGTTTGTGTTTGCCATCTCATCTGGTTTACTCCTGATATCATCTCTGGAGGATGTCTAGAACAAAACAGTTGCATTTATTTTTGCTCCCATTTACTGAAGACTACTAGAAAATTAAGTGTGCAAAAAAGTTCTAAGATCTATTGTATGGTAGCAAGTCCTCCAGTGCTGCTGTATTGTTGTATCTAACATGCAGGTTTTCCTTTTGTCAGAAAACCAAGCTAAACATTCAAAGTCCCCAAAAGGAAACAAAATCAACAAACCAACAAATGAGGTAAGCTTGACCCACAAGCTGCAGAGTGGTGGAGTACTTAATTACTTAGTTACAGCAGATGTTTGGGAGCTTTTTTTGATTTTCCTTTTCTGCCTTCCCATACGATTGAGGGTCACCAATGCAATTCATGGAACTTTTAAAACAAGGCCTTGTATAGAGCAACTATAGAGGAGGTCAGAAATACAAAGTCAATCCTTTAATTTTACTAAAGAGCTAGAGAAGACTGAACAGTTGTGACTAAAATATTTAAGAGAGAAAATTGCAGTCTGCTGTGGTTATGGGCAGCTGAACAGAAATTCAGTACATCATTTATAAAGTTACAGCTGACGATAGAAGTGACTCACTTTTCATGGTCCATAAAGCTTTACAATTAGGCAGTGTTGCAAACCTGAAGAAGCCACAGCCTTCTACCCAGTCTTTATTTTCTTTTAGAAAACTGCTTGGATTTACTTGTAAAGAACTACTAAAGGCATTCCATATCTGTTAAAAGCTGCAGCTGGTTGCAGAGTGGTCTGTGGCTCAGATATTCTCTGAATATCTTCTCATATATTCTCTGAATACATATATAGAAAGAATAGTGAACTTAAGGGAGTATGTAATTTACTCCTAAAAGTTTGGGTGATACTGTGGGCCAGCATATGTAATCTTGTGAGTGTAAGTCAGATACTTTTAGTGTGAGATACTGCGTTTATTCCTGTGGATTCTCCTAGAAAAATGATTTTCAATCTCATCTTGTGTGAGTTGAGAGAGTTTGTCAGCCAAGTGGTCCCTAAAAGATGAACTTTTTTCAGTGGCCATCATAGATAAATTGTTTCTCTTGATTCATTTTTTCGCCTCCCAACTCTCATAGCTGGTCTAGTATGACTGATTTTGATCCCATGCAGGGATTTCGTCTGTGTTAATGTAACCAATAATATTACTTTTTTTTTTAAAAAAAAAAACAAACAACCCTATAATAAATCTAAATTTCAGTCAGTTCCTAGGTTGGGTTCTTTCTGTGTTTCCATGTCTAGTTGGGACCTTACAGTGGAGGAAGTTGTCTGAGGGTGGGAATACTTGAAATTAAAATGAAAGGAGATTGTCCTGCTTGAGCAGCTTTCCAACAAAATAATCAGTCTTAAGTTGCTCATGTTTTAAGTCTTTATTCCATGATACTGTAAATATCTAAAATGAGATCAAAACATGACAGAAATTGTTGATCTGATATGAACTTGTCCTGAGGGTTCAATTTAGGCCCAGTATTTTTGAAAGGTTAACTTCGAACTAGCAGATTTTATGAAGATCAAGTACTGCGTCACTCCAGCTTTATAATGCACCAGATAACATCTGTGCTCCTGTAGCCAACAGAAAGCTGGCCTGAAAGAAGGCCAGTATAAAGTCTGTGTTGTGTACTTTGGCTAATTCAAGACAACTATAATCACACATTTGCACCTCAACTCAATCAGTTAAGTACTTCTAGGTAATCTATAACCAGCAGTTGCAGAACTGTAATCTAAACCTTTCTAAGCCTATTGTTTGCCTTTGCTGCCTACAGCTCTGTGCAACCACTGGCAATATTTCAGGTGTCTGCCAATCAAAAAAAAAAGGTGGAAACTGCTATCTTAAATTTTGATTCTTCTTGACCTGAATGCCCTGTGCATGAGTACTCATTAGCTACCATTGTGGTGTTTATGGGCTGTACAATGAATCTGGACAGTCATGAAGTCTTATATGAGTTCTTCAGAATGATAAGTGATGCTCATCTGAGTCAGTGTCATAAAATAATGAAATAAGAGTGGGATTCCAAAGTTGCTTTTCTGTTTGGTAATTTAGGTAAATACCTCTGATTTTAGACCTTGCAGAGAAGTCAGTATACCTTGAGGTATCATCTGGAGAACAGCAAAATGTAAAACATACATTGAAGCTTTACTTTTTTCAAACCAGTAGTTCTGCAAATATACCTTCAAAGTTTTAGTTATTTATTAGAAAGAAAACAAAAAGGAATGTACTTTTTCGCAAGTTTGCCTCACTGACCTCATAGCGGCTTCATGATGGCATAACTAAATGTGTGTAATCACAGTCATTCAGCACCTCTGCCTGGTTTTGCTACTATTTATTTAATGAGTTTTTCAACTTTAGAGACTGTTGAATTCCAGCAGTGCAACCTTCCACGTATAATGCTGATATTAGTTGATGCAGTGTTATTTAACAGAGGGAGATGTAAAGGCAGATGTTTGTCTATGCAAGTGCTTGCACTCCATTATCTGTTGTTTGACATTGGCTGCAGTTTGTTTGGCCCACCCCTTCTTCAGACTGTTGGCACCCCCAGGAAGACAAGTAGCCTCCATAAATATTATGAAGACATTTAATTGTTGTGAAGTTCGCTGATAAATAGTGTTTGGATTCAGCTATGTTTGAATGGTACACTGGTAGTGTAATTTATGCCAGAAAGACACTAAGGAAGAGACTACTGGGTAGTATTTGCTTCTTTCTTTTTTCTGGGAAAATTAAAATTACATACTATTGTTGGATTTTTTTCCACTGTTTTTTCTGCAGAATGTATTGAAGAATCAACAACTTATGTTGTGCTTGCCTGCAATTATATGTTTTGTATTCAATTTACTGGGGTTTTTAATATTTCTTTTTAATACCTCTTATACCACTGGGTCATATTTAGTAGATTTCCGTTCCGTGTTTTTCAAAGACTTGATGAAGGCTTGAAATTTTTTCCTCTGAAGATTTTTATTAATGCCACTGTATTTCCTAACCCCAAATACAATCAGTTAAGATAACCAAGATACCTGTTTGGCGGAGATGCAAAACGTGCCAGCTCAGCTGGAGCTGCAAATGATTATCCCTTTTGACAGTCCCTTTTTATTATCAGTGTTATTTTCTGATGCACAGGCAACTGCAGTGCAAAAAGCGTTACATCATTGGCATTGATCTCCGTTAGGGTGGGCTGGAATGCAGAATTCCTGCTCTGAAGAAAATGAAATACATAAAAACCCCTTGAAAAGGCCATGAAGATTAAATCGGCAGAAGAATGAGTATTCTGAAATGTCTTTTGAAAAAATTGAATTGACATCTCTTTCTGAGTTTTTCTTTCTTTTTTTTTTTTTTTTTTTTTTTTTTTTTCTTTTCCCATTTTTAATATTTGTTCAT
>NDXB01001582.1:2227-28250 GCA_002631895.1 Agapornis roseicollis
TTTTTTTTTTTTTTTTTTTATTTCATGGCCTCCCAAATAGTCATTATTAGAAAATTTCAGCTACTTCTAAATATCTCTTTTTCATGCCAGTCTGGCTGAAAACACAAAAACAGACTACAAGGAGTCCAAAAATATCCATGTTACACTGTCATATTATGGCTGTAGAAAAAATATTGGTGGTTATATTAGTTCTGTCCAATTCTGTGTTTCTGTATGAGGAACTGATAGAAAGAGGCTGAAAAATCTTTCTTACTCTTCTTATAATAATGGCAAGCACATGCTCTTTGTACAAATTATACTTGCGCTGATTACACTCTGATGTAAATACTGCTTTTGCCAATAGTGTAAGTGATGGATTATGACATCGGGATTTAGCCTATGGGGGAAAAGACCTCTCCTGGTCATGCCATTTAAGTCTAAAGTTTTTAGGAAAATTAACAATAGTTTGTACAGGTGAAAAATAAATGAGAACATTATAACTTGCAATTATGCAGAAATACATTTGGTTAGGAAATTATACTGTTAACCTGCTGAATGCTTCCTGCCAAAAATGCCAGGAAAAGCTGATCAATAGCATAGGGATAATTTCCGAACATTTCATAATACAGAAAGAAATTCATGACATGCTGAAAGACATCTCAGCAGAGAGGCTCAAAGTGATTTAATATTATTTAATGGCAATGAACAGCAGCAGTATGCTCTGTTCTTGGGTTACTACCTCAATGACAGTGTCACTGTGAGCTAAACGGAGCAGAACAGAGCCCTGGTTCAATTGTGCAGGTATTTTATTCTACACTCAAGAGAAGCACTTGGGCTTTGGTTTCCTACACTATCAATATAATCCCAGAGAAGAAAAAGACTAATATCTGCGAATAGAAACTATATCTGAAATTCTGCTTTAGGGAAAGTATCTAAAGAGAAAGTGTGGTTTTTATTTTCCTTTTCAATTTTTAATGTAAAAAGTCTTCCAGACAGCTAAAACTTAGAGAAGCATAATTATACTTAACAAAGTTTAAAGCAAATAGAAAGCTATGTAAAATGGATCATAGTTAGCTATTGCTCTGAATACCTCACAGCATATACTGAACTGCGGAATGAGTTTCCCCAAAACAAAAGGAAGAGTTTATCACTTAGGATTTCAAAAAATAATGGGTTTTAGAAAGCAATTCTGCAGTGCCAAGAGTAGAAGCTGGGAGGAAGAGTCCACTTAACTTCCAGTATTAAGCTTGCTGCTAAATGATCAGTGTGGCATGAAGCATATTTCTTCATTTCTTCTTGAAGTTGTCATCATCAACGTCTTTTTGACCTAAAATTAGTTTTAGGTGTCATTTAGCTCCACAACATATACAAGCAAATAAGCATTTTTAAAAAATATTCACTTTTAAACTTATTTTTTTAAGTTATGGAGTCTTTAGAATTGTGCTCCTGAGAATGAAGAAAATAAGATCTAGAAAAATGCATTTGATAAAGCTGAAATAGAATGAACACTTAGAAACATGTCATTTAAATAAAAGTTTTTGCTTTACACACATGGAGAATAAAGCTGAAGAACTAAGTTCTTTCACACCAATATACACAAGCCTTTAAGTTTTACAATACATGGAAAAATAAAGTATTGTTCCAATGAAATAGAAACAAAGAAATTCATCATCCAGAAAGCATGATTTTGAGGCCTTTGTATTCTCCCAATATAATTAATGACAAAACTCTTGGGAGAAAATGTCATCAATTAAGAGTTCCTCACCTACCATTCCCTCAGCTCCTATTTACCTACTTGTTCAAGACATTCGCTTTGGAAAATAACAGTAGATGGACCAAAATGAAATCATAAAGTGAATTAATTTTCCCTGCAGTGTTGCCTCAATTTAGGTTGAAAACTTTGTTAACTCTTTTGTTAGGTATAGTAATCTTTTTTACTTAGATGTTAAGCTGACATTCTGCTTCCTTTTGAAATTCTGTTTTATAAAAATATTCTTTTCATTGTTGCACTCTCCTTATCACCCCCAGCCAAACGTGGTTTCTACCTTATTTTATTTAATAATGTACTATAGGTTTATACACTTACTTGAGATGTTCAGAATTAGCTATTTCTCTTAGAAAACTAGAAGTTTCTGGTTGAAACATGCTCTGCAATAGGTCCTGATGGCTAAATTACTTGTTAATTCCTATTTTGCAGCATTTCTCAGGCTCAGCTATTTTCCCCTCAACTCCTGTCTTTTTTCCAGTTCTTCTTTCTCCTCAATTCCCTCAAGTGAGCCAGAAGCTGTTTAGGTCATGGCTGGGGATGAAATGAAAATTAAAAAAGGAAGATAAAAAAAAAAAGCAAACATATCATAGAAGGTGAGGGAGTAACATATGAAATGGAGAGATTTTAGAATTAAAATCATTATAGAAGGTTATAAACCAAAACAACATGAGAAACTGTAGTAAAAGAGAATGTATTTGGTAATTTTCCATTTAAAAATATTTAATATATCTGTATGCAAATTTGCCTTTCATTTATCCCATTTTTCATAAGACTATAGACTTCAGTTTTCAAATGCCATTGTCACTAATATATAAAGTTGTTGTCAACAACGCTGTCATTCATAGACACAGAAATAATAACTGATTAAAAGCTTAATTAAGTGTGAAACGTTTTCCACTTCTCACCCTGGCTTTTTACATATATCTGCCTTTCTCAACTTCATTTATAACTGGAGACAAGACAAAATAAGCCTGTCATCTCTGCCTTCATCATATCAATTAAACATTCTTGAAACTGGTTTTAACAGCTGCCTTTTATTTGTCATCTACCATTTCTTGCTCCAGCACAACAGCAGCACAAAACAAAATAGTAAATAAGCCACCAAATCCAGTAGGCTATTATCAACTGCTAAACTCAAGGCAGCAGTGATGCAGTGTATGAGATGAGAAAGTACTGAGAAGACCAGGAGACCAGAGTATAAAATCCAAATTTGCGACCAAATGTGACTAGGAAGACTGTTCTAACAAAAATGCCTCAAGCAGAAGGGCATTTGGGGATGAGCATTGCCCAAAACTTTCAAAGGAAGGATGAAAGTTACTTCAATCCCTTCTTTTTTTCAAATAAAGAGGATGTATTACAACAAACAGCAGTCTTGAAGATCACAGAATCATTGAATGGTTTGGATTGGGAGAGTCCTTTAAGGATCATCTAGTTCCAGGTTGCTATAAGCCCTGTCCAACCTGGCCTTGAACACTTCCAGGGATGGGAGAGCCACAACTTCTCTGGGCAAAGTCTTCCTGTGTCTCATCATAAAAAAACCCCTCATCCTTATATTCAAGTCTACAGTCTTCTAGTTTAAAACCATTAATGATTGAATTAATCATCAAAATATTAAAAATAACCTACAAAAACAATACACTGTCTGAGTGGATCTGAAAACATTACAATAATATGTGTCATGCCAGGACAGATTACAGAGTTTCATGGACTTCATGTTTTCCAAGCAAGAATTCTAAATAAGAATCACACACTCTTTTATCACTGCTGAACACTTTCCAGCATGCTAGAAGGTTTCTCATGGGAGATATTTGCTGATATCATAGAAGGCTTTTCTGAAGATTTCCAGCATCCTTATGAGGATTCTAAAGTTCAGCAGTGCTTTAGCAAAGTCAGTCTGTAAATTCCAAGGTTTTGGGGATAAATAAGGGCTTCTGAGGTCTGGAGAGCAGTGAAACTCATGGGAGAAACCAATAGAACTGACAAAATGCCTTATGATCTTTTTATTCCTTGCACAAATGTCTTGCCTTATTTTAGATAAGTCAAAATGGTAGCTGGAAGAATAAAGGCTTAGCATAACTGTGCAAGTACTCGCATGTGAATAAAGTGAGGTCTAGGAAGGATGTACTGCATCACATAAGTGACAGCACAGCTTCTCATATATAGAATCTCTTTAGTTTTGTAAAAGTTAACAACATAAAACTTTAATAACAAAAAATATTGATACCAGAAGCTTCTGTCAAACGGATATAGTGAAAGGTACCAGATCTGGTCAGAAAAAAAGGGTGAAAAATCTCCCCCAGCAGTCTCTCCACTTCTGGACAACCAAAAGAATGATCAGACATAGGAACGTTCCCCATCTCACTGGACAAATTATAAACTTTCCTCAAAATGTTCCCTAAAAAAATTCTCACAACTACCAAAATAAAGTTCCTCTAAGATAGATTCTTTTTAAAAACCACACAAACACAAATAAGTAATTTAACTGTTGCTTTAATACACCATAACACTTCATTGTGGGCTCTGTACACTGCTGGGCGTGACTGGTGTTTTATATGTAAACATTTCATATAAAACCACAATTTAGAAAAGGAGTTGGATGTAAAATATCCAACAAGAGATGATTTCTTGATCCAGTAATTTTAGTGAACATAAAATTCTTGCATTCTGCAAGGAATCACTGACAGGACAATAGAGAGTATAACATCTCTCTGCTGGATTCCATCAAACAAAAACAAATATGAAACTAATCCACCGACTGAAGCTTACAGAGTTCCCAATACCATAAGCAAGCCTAAAATGCACTCTTTGTGAACTCAAAACATTGCATGAGGGGACTGGAGCACCTCCTGGGAAAGTTGGGGCTGTTCGGCCTGGAGAAGAGAAGGCTGCATGGAGACCTCATAGCAGCCTTCCAGTATCTGAAGTGGGGCTTATAGAGATGCTGCGGAGGGACTCTTCATTAAGGACTGTAGTGACAGGACAACGGGGAATGGGTTGAAACTTAAACAGAGGAAGTTTAGATTGGATATAAGGAGGCAGTTCTTTACTGTGAGGGTGGTGAGGCCCTGGAATGAGTTGTCCAAGGAAGCTGTGAATGCTCCATCCCTGGCAGTGTTCAAGGCCACGCTGAAGAGAGCCTTGGGTGGCATGGTTTAGTGTGAGGTGTCTCTGCCCATGGCAGGAGGTTGGAGCTTGATGATCTTAAGGTCCTGTCCAACCCAAACCATTCTAAATTCTATGATTTATCTATCCCCAAAATATATAACATTGCTACTATGGAGACAGCCAACAGCAACGAAGTGAAACACATCCTTAGCTGCAACATATCTACAGTGAATAAATATTAGGAAAGCCTATATAATTATTTTGCTTATGTAGGATGTCTTAATTGCCTAATCTCAACACCACTTTTTTTCCTGTGCTAGACATAAAGAAACAATTCTGAAAAATATTTTGGCTTCTCAGATAACACCTGCATACTCCAACATGAATTCACAAGAATCAATCTTTAAAGGAACAGTGTGCTTCAGATGAAGACTATGACAAATGTGAAATAAATTTACAGTAGTTTTCTCAAATGCAATACTTCATTCTAAAATTAGTTTGATCTTTGTACCACTCAACAGCTGGAGTATAGCAACCTAAAGATCAAATTGAAATATCACAAAATTTTGCTGGTGTAGTGATATTCAGAGGTTAAAAAAAAGATTCCCTGAAAGTTACAGTTCTAATGGACATCCATAGAAAGCAACCTGTTCTCTGCTTTCCAAAGTACTTAAAGAGACAGTTTTCACAGACTGCACTGAACTCCTGAAAGCAAACAAGAGAAGCAATACTGGGCTATAGCTGCTGCATGCATTTCTTCCCTAAAACTGCTCTGAGGAGTAGAATGATGTTAGATAGTAAATATTTTGTTCATAACACAAGGTAACTAAAGTGAAATTCATCTACTACTGTCAAATACAGTCACTTCTGCAATAATGTCTTGGCAGTAAGAAGAGCAGATGCCCTTTTGTCATGGCCAAATTAGTGTTTGCTGTAGATATATGAAACTTGCAGCTTACTTGCCTATCAAAATAGTGACAGTATTATGCTGGACATGGGGAAAATTTAAATTTGATGTGGCCATGTGCCAAATCATAAGTAGTTCATGCTGAAACATACTTAATGAGTAGCCAGAGCAAGTGGCCTGCAATTGGCAGCTCTGCTTCTGTTGTAGCTAGTGCTCATTAGGAAGAAAGACTGACTAATCAGCTTCTTCATTTATTCAGGTTTTGACCCATAATTTAAATACGCCAAATGGTTCCATTTTGAAATATAGGACAAAAGAGTGAATGATCTCACGTATGGAAGTGGTAGTTTCCAAAATATTTACAAGTGAAGCAGTCAGTTAATATACTTTGCCATGCTTTCAATCATCTGAATTATAGCCGACACTAAATAAACAACAGTGCTAAGCAGTGACAAGAAGCTACCTGTTTCAGAGAATGGATGAGCCGGAACAAGTTACATTGTTCCCTTAAAACATGTCTTCAATTTTATTTTCTTCAAAACCAGGGTGCTGGAAACAGCATGCTCACTCAATGCTCCACAACTGTTGTGCACTGTCTGTGCCCAGGGACCAAGGGAACAACACAGGGCAGATGTGTACTACCATGTTTACCACAAGCCAGATGCAGTCAAACCCTTTATCGTTCAAGAAAATTGCAATGTGGGCAATTTGAAAGAGAGCTGTATCAAGTGGCATTTGGAAAATAAAAGTCAATCAAAAAGCAACCAGATAACGGAGCAAAACGGCATACTCAAAGGGTGATAAAATCAGGCCATTTGTCAACTGCGAGACAGGCCTCCTCTTGCTTTTACACAAAACAGAAAATCTACCCTTACAGTCGATGCAGAGAAGAATGGTAGCAATTTCTGTAACGCTTCTGTGCCAGGACCAATTACATGCTGAAAATGGATTTGGAATCAGCTGGTAGTAAAGCAAAGTATGCAAGTTCCATGATCCAAAATGAAATAACTGAAGCACCGTAACAACTGAATTCCTAACAACTTTCGGTGATAAAATACATATGCATATATTCATTGCCCATGTGGGTCCACCAACAAATGTTCTGTTGAAGAGCCCTTCCCACAGCTTATATCCCAAAACTTCCTGTAAAGCATTCCTGTGACTGTTTTAGACAAGCTGCTCTCCTTAAAAAACATTTATGTGTGTGCTAAAATCCATAACTAAACTCTGTCAATAAACACACAGGAAGTTTAGAGCCTAAACCTATGCCAAAGAGTGCTCCATCTGCATTGCATACACTGCATTTCAGTGCTCACAGACTAAACTTCACAATGATGTGAAATGTGACTGAAAGAACTGCATGGACTGTACTCAAATGTATGAATTTCTGATGCTTTCCATGAGCTGATCAGATCTATAAGCTGCTATCCAACAGGTTTAGCTGAACACAAAGCATGAAAAATTGAATCAAGAGACTGTTTCTGTAGCCACTTCAACTACCAAATGACTTGCTCATCGCCATCGGAAAAAAAACCCCAAACATCAGAGGTTCCAAATATTTATGTCAAGCTACTCAGTTGCTGTGGAACATGACGCAGACCAGCAGGGACCTTCAAGAGACAGAGACACCCAAGAACATCACAAAAGACATGTCACTGACATCCTCCCCCACATCTTCAAATTGTTCAAATCTTGGTCAGACTGCTTGTGTCAGCATGCACTCCTGCTTAAATCTGAGCTCTCTGAAAGCTTGTTACTTCAATTCAGTCAAAAGCAGGAGAATAACAGTTGCTCCCAAATACATGCTCGTTGTACAGGATGACGTAAGAAAGCAAAAGCAGCCTGTGTCAGTCATCTGCTTTTGAGGCATGACAGGTGTGATAATGCATACAAAATCGGTGTGGAAGTACTTTTTTTATTATTCTTATTTCTAAAGAGGCTCATACCAACCCAGTCATTTCACAGTGAAGCCCTCTAATCTTACTTCGTGCATATACCTAACACCTGCTCTTCGAAAAACTCTGCTTCTATACTTTGTTGTGTGGAGGGGCAACTTAACCTTTACAGGAAAGCATATTTCTTTGTGAAAAAAGCTACATCAGCACTGTAAAGCTTTAAGGATAACCAGAGCACTAAGTTTGTATGTTTCATGGGTTCTTTGGAATTGAACAAAGTAAACACTTGTTTCCAAGAAAAATAAACTTGCTGGCAAATATATTGAAGCTACATAAACATAAAATAATAATTGTAGTACTGTACATAATATAGAATGTTCTAAATATAGCAATGAATGACACTAAGAAACACAGTACATGTATGTATATTTATATACATATATATACCTATATATATTTGAAACAAAGCAATGACAACAAAGCAAACACCTGACACTGATTCTGCATCAATTTATCTTACACAGTACCTGGATGTTTCTTCGTCTGAAATCCTATTACTTATTACAAGTCCAACACAAACCCAGAAGAACCTCAAAGTAAAATAAATTTTATACACAGATCTACCTTAGTAGACCAGCTGTCTTTTCAGACTAACGGTAGTCACAAACATACCATTTGTTCCTGTGCAAATAAAGTTCTTACCCCTTACCTAGGGACACAGATCCCAGAATACTGGATTTCAATGACTTATTTTTAGTATTTTCATAAAACCTGAATTATGTTTGCATCACCAGAAACAGAACAAATAAGCCATTTTGTTAACACTCATAATACGCCTTCTTTTAAGAAGGACAAAAAAAAAAGCATTAAAACAATTTCTATTGACCTATTAAATAGACACTGACAAACACAAAGTAATTTCATCTTGTATTATTACCGCTTGCTGTTCTAACTCTGACAGAAGTGCTATCAAGCAAATAAGTGCAATTTTTCAGATATGTACACGTTAAAGTGTAAATATGTATCCTAACATAACTCCTCAATTTTTGTCCATGTCATGTACTAAACATAGTATTTCAGATGTAGAACTGACAGGCCACAGGAATGGGAGTCTTTTATCCACAGCTATGTGAATGCTTTACTACCAAAACAAGCACAGGCTTCTCCACAATTTCTCACCAATATTCTGTTATCCACACCTGCAGAGGCCCACAGAGAGATAACTGAATTAGCATACGCAATTAATCAGGCAGATATCAGGGCCCTTATGTTCTTATTTTAATTACAACTTATTTTTTAATGATAATCATCAACTCCATTTTTTAGCTTTTGAATCATAATTCTGGAAAGGGAAAATGCCTCGAAAAAGTTACTACAGATGTTGTAAGAGTTTGCATTTCTTGTAGCTCCATTACCGAAATAAATACATAAAAAGTAGTCAGCAAACCCAACTGAAAGTTATGAGAGGAAAGCTATTTAGTCCAGATCTGTATCAGAAACTTTTGCCCTTATAGCATCCTGCACAAAAGCAGAGTAGATAAAGGACATGGCATATTTTGCTGTATGTCCAAGAGCAAGTTTACTGCCTACGTGTTTTCCATATCTCTTTCGGGGAAAATTTACCAGTTAGGACTCTACTCAGATTTTAACCAAGAGCCTATTGAATGACTGCCAAAGAACTTCCCTAAGGGTTATCGTCATAGCTTTTTGAAGAGCCATTTGATCAGACTTTGCATTTCCTTTTGAAGTCCATGACTTGTCCATTTCTGCACTCTGCAAGGCCCCACTGAACTCATGCAGCAGACCAACCACTCCTTCCAGTTCTGCCTTTGCAAATGTGCTGAGAGTATACTCTGTCCCATCATCCAGGTCACTACAGAAGATGTCAAGCAGTATCAAGCGTTGGGGCACACCACCAGTGACTGGCCTCCAGAAGGACATTGTGCTGTTGATCACAACACTGACCCTGGAAGTTCAAACAGTTTTCAGTCTACTGTGCTGGTCACCTATCCAGCCTGTATGATTTCATTAGTAAGATTACCACAGACACAACACCTCAGAGTATCTGCATATTAAACACAGGATGACTGTAATGGAATACTACTGTGCCCTGAGGAGTTATTGTAACTTCAGTAACTATTCGGATTTCAGACTTTTACTAAGAAATGCATGTGATTTAGGAAAAAGAAAGCTTTTTTTTTAACCTGAAATTTTACACTGCTTTTAAGAACAGGACCTGATTTTCTAATAAAATGATAAATAAGTGAAATCAAATGTTAGCTCTGACTTTCCAGGTTTATTAACAAAATATTCTCCCATTAAATGCACATGCATTTAGTTTCTTCTGGAATTTACAGCTGATGATTTAGGCTTTATATACAGAAGTTATGTGACATTATGTGCTGCTCTGAAGGACCATTTTGCATGCGTATATAGAGCAATTCCTAGCATAAATTTGAGTATTTAAATCTCACAGGTAGCAGCTGTGGCTTACTGAGCATTTCTATTGCCTCAGTTGAAATTCCCTGTGTAGATTGAAGCACTGTAGTTCAAAGAACATGTGAATAAGCCACAGAAAATTCAGTGAAAAGAAATAAGAACAGGTAGAGATTTAGAATGCATCTTCTATGGTTCTTTAAAAAAAGCTGGAGTAGTTAGCATAAAAAAATCCCCAGGAAACAAAGCAAGACAAACCCACCAGCAATAACAATCAAAAAACGTAGGTATTGTAGTAGTATTCAAGCACAAAAAAGCTCTCTGTAGCGAAGTTAGGTTTCTATATTGTGGCAGGTAAGAGAACAAGTCACAAGTTTCAGTTTCAGCATGAAAGATTCAAAGTAGTCATTAGAAAACACACCCTAATGGGTATTCCAGTAAGCAGTGGAATAGCCTGCCTGCAGCTACCCCATATATCCTCTTCTGCTTTAGTCTCCTAGCACCCCGACTCTGTCAAGCAGCAGTTGCAAAGAATTGCAGCTGAAGCTGTGTATATATACCACTTGGTGTAACCTTACTACAGTTACAAAGCAAAACCATCCAAATGGCTCAAAACCAAATTTAGGCCTCTGTTAAAAGGGCTTGGATTTACATACTAGATCTTGTCTCTAACTTTTGGCTTTGGGTGACTTTTTAATTATTTTTTTCTTATTCTGCTAAAAAACAGGTATGCAAATATTTCAGTACTACAGGCATTTTTTTTTTTTTTTTTTCCATTAAAATGGTTCATTCAGTTTTATAGGAATTACATTACTGCTTTACTCCTTGGGAAATGTTAAAATATATTGCAGCCTAACAAAATCAAATCCCTTCAGTATACACTTCTTACAGCTTGTCCATACCTTCCCACAAATTCTGCACACATTTAGAAGTTTTTGCCTCTGTTGTACCCTTGCGACTCTTTCTTCAAGATGTCTGTGTATCACACAAAGACGCTGTTAATTCAGTGTGCTATTTCAGCCTGAATTTCTGTTATATGTCCAATCACATTCAAAAAAATCAGAGCCTACATCAGCCATAGTTCAGGTTATAAGCATAACGAACAAAGTTATTTTGACTAGGGGTAGGAATGATTTTGAATAAACTCAAATTTATGTAGTATATCATAAGTCACTGTCACCTTTTATACATGTGTCCTGGGTTCAGCAGTAGCAGTCATTTTTTCTCCTTCTTAGTAGCCGGTGCATCTGTGTTTTGACTTTTGGCCTGGGAACAGAACTGATAACAGCAATGTTTCTAGCTATTGCTTGAATGTTTTATTCTGACCAAGGACTTCCTAAATCTCATGCTCTGCCAGGGAGGAGAGGAGGCTGGGAGGAAACAGAGACAGGACACCTGACCCAAGCTAGCCAAAGAGTTATTCCACACCACAGCACGTCATGTCCAGGATGTAACTGAGAGTTATGTGGAATGACTAGTATCCCGGAAGGTTAGAGGAGGTATTTGGTCACTGCTCGGTCGGGCTGGGTGGGGTGAGTTATCAGTCAGCAGGTGGTGTGAGTTATCAATCTGCAGGTGGTGAGATGCTGTATTCTTTTCCCTTGTTATTTCCTTTATCATTATTATTATTGGTGGTAGCAGCAGTGATTTGTGTTATACCTTAGTTACTGGACTGCTCTTATCTCAACCTGTGGGAGTTGCATTCTTTTGATTCTCCTCCCCATCCCTCCGGGAGTAGGGGTTTAAACCATGACAACATGTGAGCACATACACATTTATTATGGAAAACAGTCTTTAAAAACTACTCTTAGAATGCTGCACTACATGCTACACAGGGAAATGGCCCCTTCAACCTGTATAAATCTACATGTTCATGTAGAACATGTACCTTCCTTTAAACTAAAAACCTCTCTCCTCTATCACCTGCTGAGAGTTTTCAATTGAAAAGTAGAGTTACTGGAAAAAAGTGAGTTAAAGGGGGGAAAAAAAGTATATTTAAGAAGAAACTTAGGGAAAAGGTTTAAAAATTTTCCTCAAAATAGGTATAGCTTGATAATCTATTCTAATTATGAGCACATAAGAATAGTTAAGCTAATGATTAATTTCCCTATTATAAACAATAAGAATAAATTGACTGATCAGTATTCATTGGAATGATGTATTAAGAAACTAAAGAACATTTTAAAATTGTCTTTAAATGATCATAGTGTGGGGTTTGTTCTTTGGTTGGTTTTATTAATAATGTACATACGTCCTTTTGTAGCAATGAGGTAGCAGCATTAAAATTACATTAATTTAACACACATTACCATTTTTCCTAAACAAGAACAGAAAAGAGCACATATTATGTTTGCCATAACTCAAGCCTTTGTTTTATTACCCTATCACTAAACCTTGTGTTTTTCCCATTGAAAACTGTACACGCAAGAGTCAGGCAAACAGCTTTACAGAGAAGCACCTGAAGTTACTAAAGGTCACTCTCACTTCGTGCTTGCAAACAAGATTGCCACATAATGTTCCTCTGCCTGAATTTGATCCTAAGAACTTTAGTCATGATTCAGCCAAACCTCTAAACAGCATGCATTATCCCACTCCCCTTGGTGGAGGCTGAGAGGCTACTGGACCCCACTGAGTAAATGTGGTTCTGTCTTTCAGACTGAGTGTTGAGGTAGACACTGGAGGAACTGCCTCATAAATATGAGGACATTAAAAATAGTCAGAATGATGACACGTTGTCAAAAATAACATAAAGCACAAGAATTGTTGAGCAAGATCATTGAATAGTTAGGGTTGGAAAGGACCTTAAGATCATGAAGTTCCAACCCCTTGCCATAGCCAGGGACACCTCACACTAAATCATGCCACTCAAGGCTCTCTCCAAGCTGATCATGAACACCACCAGGGATGGAGCACTCACAGCTTCCTTGGGCAACTCATTCCAGGGCCTCACCACCCTCACAATAAAGAACTGCCTCCTTATATCCAATCTAAACTTCCTCTGTTTAAGTTTCAACCCGTTCCCCGTTGTCCTGTCACTACAGTCCTTAATGAAGAGTCCCTCCGCAGCATCTCTATAAGCCCCACTTCAGATACTGGAAGGCTGCTATGAGGTCTCCATGCAGCCTTCTCTTCTCCAGGCTAAACAGCCCCAACTTCCTCAGCCTGTCTTCATACAGGAGGTGCTCCAGATCCCTCATCATCATCATGGCCCTCCTCTGGGCCTGTTCCAACTGCTCCATGTCATTTTTGTGTTGAGAACATCAGAACTGCACACAATACTTCAAGTGAGGTCTCAGGAGAGCAAAGTAGAGGGGCAGGGTTACCTCCTTCAACCTGCTGGTCATGCTCCTTTTGATACAGCCCGGGGTACAACCAGCATAAAATTTATTATTTTAATGTTCTTTAAAAGAAATATTGAAAATTTCATTGCTTTTTAGCTTCTGGAACAGTGTACATCTTGGCCCCATTCTTGAGGTTTTTCTGCAACCACAAGTCAGAAGTTTTCATTTATTAGAGTCAACCGACTTTATCAGATAATTATTTGGAAGTCCAGAACTTAAGAGAAATTATTGATGACACAAGATCCATCATAAAAAAATTACTAGAGTTAGGAATAGCTATTTACTGAGGGTCATATCAGCATTCAGCCCTAATCAAATGGTATCAGCTATTCAAAGGCAGTACAAATCCACTTAAACAATGTTTCTTTAATCAATGGATTGACAAAGCCCCAAGGAAGCTGCAAAAGGCAATCAGAATATGCTGCTAGGGAACTGGAAATGTAATTACAACCTGAGAAAAGAAAATTTCACTGCATCCTTCAAACTGGAGGAAACACTTATCATTTGCATGATGTCCCTCCTATCAATAAAAGACACAGAATCACCATTCTAGCGTGTGTTCATATTAGTTGTGTAGTAAACCCACAAGCTTCTGAATTGGGTACAAAAAAATGGAAAATAAGTTTTAATTAAAGGTGAGCTTGAATTGGAGTTACACTTCTGAGTCCGCAATCCATCTCCTGCAGTACATGGGGAATTCCACCACACAACTTCAACATTCACAAGACCCTTTTTAATTACGTTACTGTTTTCAGTGATACAGTATTAAAGTATAAGGTTTGTTCATGGTGATAATATGAACTTTTCAGTAACTCAGGTCAGTTGCATTCAAATATATTTTTTCCTTTTTATTTCTGATTATTTTATGCCTCATTAATAGAAAAAAATCCACCACAGCATGACATGAAAAATCACTTTAGCCTGAAAAAAATGAAACAAAGCTGTGTTCAGCAGCAGAAGTACCTTAGTTTGTTTCCAAGTGAGAAACTGGACAGTAATTAATTTTAGTCATAACAAAACCTATTTTATTATTTTAATTTGTTTCCAAAAACTTCACCTCTGAACAAGAGGAAATTTTTTCTTTTTAAATTTAGTATTTTCCTTCATGCATACATTGAAGAAATTTTAGGGCAAGTAAAGTTTCAATTTGCTTCATGTTCAAACCTTAAGTCTAATTAGAATAACCTGCAAACTGGAAATTATTAAACTGGAAATTATTAAATTATAAGACAGAGATGGGGAAGGAGGGAAAAGAAAGACTTTTCACCTGGCTGATTAAATGTTCTCAGCTATATTTCTGGAGTTAATTTTTAACTACACAGATTTGGCATTAGATATTTTACTGAGAAGTCACTGAAAAACTCAGCATCAAGAACACTGAGACTGTAATTAATTTTGAGGAAATAACTGAAGAAAAGCATCAGACATTTAGTGTTTGGAGAACACTAGGTGTGCTTGTATAGCAAAATATTTTATGTCTCTACAATCTGGTTCAATAAAGTTTCAGAATGCTGCCTGAACTCAGAAAGTTTGCTGCTTTGGTGGGGATTTTTGTGTGTCCCATGGCTCCAGGATTCCAAGTTTGAGGGTATCCAGTACCTCCCAATAATTTGGTCAGCTTTTCCTTTGCTCTAGTTATTGCTATGATAATTTCATCTTTCAGTCACTCTTCAGCAACAAATGGTTAGCACTTTTTCCCTTCAACTCCTTTACATTGTCCTGTTTCTACATTAAGACATCTAGTTAAAACTTCTGACTCAGACCTGTTATTAAGCACCACTTAAAAAGCAAGATGTGACAAACTGTTCCAGGTCCAAGCCAGTAAATTGCTCTGTAGTAATAGGGAATCACAAGAATCTCTCTTGGGCTAAACTGAAATATAGTGAGGATCCCACCTTGTGAAGCCACAGACAAGAGCTGCTGGGAAACTTTCATGGCTCTCATAGTTATACTCAAGCCTTCATAGGCAGCTTCTGAAAAAGCTTGGAAGGCAGATACTGATGGAAATGGCAGTTCTTGGAAGCTGCGCTGAAAATAATAAGCAATAGCAAATTCCATTTCCAATAGCCAGAAATGAAAACTGATTACAAAATACCCTAGTGTTGCTTGACTAGAAATGAGATTTTTGTATGAGTTTAGTGCTGGTGAGTCAAGAACCAATTTCATTCTCTCTACTCCCCCTTTTATGCAAATCAGGAATCTAAGTTTTGCAGTTCTACCTTTCTTTAATAAAAATTCATACAAAAGGATTCTGCCTTACCCCCATACACACACACACGTTTTATTTAATGGCAACAAGCAGATTTTGGAACCTGGTTCCCCATTTGTTACCAGGGAAACTGCACTAACTTCGAGATTCACATGCAAATTATTTCCTAATCTGCTCCCTCACAAAAACACAATCCAGCACTCAGCTAGTAATATCCATTAAAATGCAAAGCCCAGTATTATCAGTGAGCTCAGTCTTAATTTTGACTCTGGTTCTTATACTCACAGCAGAACCCTGCAATGAAACTGCTGCTAAACAACTCTAATTTGGTGAACAAAGGTCTCATAACAAAACTGTGCAAGGATCAAATCTCCCTTCCTAAGCACAAAAAAAAGACTTTCCTGCCTCCAGTCAACCTGGAAGGGTTCACCCAGCCCTTGAGTCCATGCACCACATACTGAGTTCTCCCGAGGCTCACACAAGTTACCCAATTGGGATCTGAACCTGCTGTTACAGAAGTCACTGCTCTATTAGTCTTAACATGTGGGTTTGCTGAAATAAAAGCACTCACTGGCAAGGCATCAAATCACAACAGAAACAAAATTAAAGTCCTACAAGCCCAACATTAGCAGCACTATTCAGCCTACTTTACTGAAGCAGAGTGATCCTTCAGACTCAGACTTGTGAGTGTGTGGTCAGTTGTTGCCAAACTGCCTTAATTTAGCTAATCCATGGTCCAGCATAGATGGAGTCATGGCACAGATGCATCAGCTGCTGGCAGAAGCCAGAACCATCCAAAAGCTCCTTGCAGCATTGGTGGGCCCCAGGTGCAGTAGCCCTTACTGTGCCTCACGCCTGAGCTAGCAAGATTAATAATTTCGTACCCTACCAAAGGCAGCAGAAGTATATATACCTTCAGGAAACGTGATATTTACATTAGAGAATGACAAGGGAAGATTCTTCGTGTCACAACAACATTATAGGAACCTGTCTGCTCCTAACTCCTTCCGCTCACTCAAGAGAGGATGTGTTATCAGTCTAAATTCCTGGTTAAGTGATACTCCATCTTCGCCATGATAGAAACTTGTCAGAACCTGACAATGTGCATTTAGCATTTGATTACATCACCCATTGGTCATGAAGGAAACCACAGTTGCATCTTCCTGTTACAGCCTATCTGATTAAGTTATATGATACATCCTCCAGCATAATTCACATCCCTATACAATAGAAGCTAATTTCCTTTTCTGCTTGTCATCCGCTTTTTATTAATGTCTCCTCCAAAATGAACTTTTGGAGTTCTATTTTCTCTTTCTCATACCTTCTCACAGTCCAATCTAATTACCACAGATATATTTTTATTAATTTATCTGAGGAATATACCAGCATACCAGTATATTAATCAATTTAATTTCATATTTTAAGCAGGTTTAGTCTGAGTTTAACTGCTGTTTCTCCTTTATTGTGGGGTATTTAATTCACAAGTTCTTATACGAAGCAAATTCAGCTTTGAACCATACATGACTGACACAAATTTTACAACATAGTAATTTGCATAAATATAACTGCTGATATTAGAACTGGGAAGATTAGCCAACAGTTCAGAGTACTGACTGTGAACATGAATCCTGTCACAGTAATGTGCACAGGCTGCAGAAAAATATAACAAGTGCTGTGTTTTCACTATACCTCAAGTAGTTTAAAAACATAAAACACATACAAAGATGGGAAATTGATATTTCCAATTAATCTAGTTATTATGCATTTAAATGCTCAAAAACTTGAAACTGCATCTGCAATTGCCAGGATTGCAGCATAGTGCTATAAAATAGATGACTAAAAGCAAAATATTTGCTTTTCTTTCAGTTGAATCCAATTTATAACACAGATGTGCTAGAACCAGGATCCCTCCCCAGAAGATTGTGTATGCAGTAGCATGCACATGGTAAAAGCTACATTCTACAGGTAGAATCATCCTTGATTAGCACTTGAGAAGAGAATTTGACCAAGAGATAGTTTTGCTTTGGTGGTAGGACCACTGTCTCTGCTTTCATGTGTGCTAACACATTAAACAAATGAAGTTAACATAAGCACAATGAGACTAATAGATGTAACTTTTCCACATTTTTCCTTGCCAAACCATACATGCTCTTGCAAGCACCTGCAAATTTCCAAATGCAAGTGTACATATGCATATGCACAAACACGTCCTAAGTTTTTCTCTTTCGAGCTTTGAGATTAGGTTTGGAGCAGACTTCCTCCATTAACTGATCTGGATCAATCTGATCTCCAGCACCTTCCTTTCCATAAAAAACTGCAGAAATGAGCAGTCAGGAGAGGCAGATAATATGGTAAAATATTCAAGAACTTAACAGAGAAGCCAGTATGTTATGTGCTCTATAGGGAGAAGTGGAGACCAAGGAGAACTCAGAAGGCTCTTGAAAAGAAGCTAATAAAAAATGTTTTGAAGTGATTTAAGTATTTCAGAATTATTGTCTGGATGTAAGCATGGCTTAATTTACTCTTCCTTCCATAAACATGTCCTTATCTTTCTAGCAGAGATCTTCTTAATCATCCTTTCCTACCCTGTTATTTTGGTGAATTTCAGATGTATCAAATATACCTATAAAACCTGTTCTTAATTGCCACTAAAATTAGATTTTAAATATGCTAATATAATAATTGCCATTAAAAAAAAAAAAAAAAAAAAATGGTTTCTATTATAAATTGCATACAATCTGTTGACAATTTCACCAAATCTTGCTAACACAATGCTATTGACCTCTAAAGGGTTAAAAAATAATTTCTACTACATGACAACGAACAATTACCCTAACAGAACTGTGAGGGAATAGGGTCTGCAGTGATGAAAATTGTCTGAACCTACTTCATCTCATTAGTGCTGAACTAATCAGGCTTTATTTATTCATATGACATTAATGATTATATAGAGCCTATAATTGTCAAAGTTCCAGACATTTTTGGTGCACTTCAGCATGGGGGAGGTGTTCAGTAGCTTTGTAAGAGAGAATAATAGAAAGCTCGCATTCTCACTTTAAAACACCATGCTTATTTTTATTCTCATTCTGAACTTCAAGATTCATGAAATCTTCAGCCTTGCAGTCATAGAACAGTTCAGTTTGAAGTACAAAAAGCACACCCATAATGAAAGGCTTCCATAAGAATTACGAGTTCTTCAACTGCATGATTGCTGTATGATTCATTATGTTCAAAACCAACAGCAGATATTACGAGGATACCATTTATTATATGATTATTGTTATTGAATTCTTGGTATTTAATCTTCTTGCATTTAGTATTCTTACTTTTTATTTAGCTCCTTTCTAAAGAAATATTGCTTGTGTGTTATAACAAAAAAGCAAAAAAAGGAGGAACAAGATTAATATTTCTTGGGAATATGTGCCATTACTTTGAATTGTGAATGCATATGAATAAAAAAATATCTTCGGGTACATTTATCTGTGGGGCTTATATACATTAGAATTTAGCCTAAAAAAGGAAATTAAAAATAAAGTATGAGAATTAAATATGCTTTCAGAAAAGCTTATTTTGGAAAGTCTGTGAGTTGTATTGTATAAAATATTATGTAAATTATTATATAAAACACCTTTGTGAGATGTTTAAATGTCAACTAATTCTAAGAGAAATAATAATATGGTGCATAAACAGAACAAAGGAAAACATAACAGAGCTTGATATACTTGTATGCCAGCACAGAACACCAGAAGATTTTTTTGAATTGGACTGAATGAGGGTAGATGCTTATAACCAGCAAAGCTCCGTTTTGTACATGAGCAAAAACAATGGTACTGGAAATGTATTTCAGAAAGAGATTTATGGAGCAGCCTATCACTAAAAATGATAACAGGAAACCCAGCAGTGCTCTTGTCTATTAGTCCAAGCACCTATGAATACAGCTACAGAATTGCAAAGAGAAGTACCAGGAACACTCTAGTTGTCACATTATCACATTATTACATTTCTGCTTTGATCCTTGAAGAACTCTGAAAAATTAAGTTTACAAAATGCTACCAACATTAAAAAAAACCCCAAACTTAACATGTCCATCACATCAGGCAACTATCAGCAGCAGACACGTATAGGCACATTACAGCACCTGACAAAAGACCCACAAAGGCTCTGAGGGTGAGCATGAGCGAACATTTCCAGCCATGCAAAAGCTCTTGTTACTCTGTTGTTTAGGTTTTGTGGGTTTTTTAATAGTTGGAGGAACTGAAATACAGAATAGATGTTATCACTTGTACCATATTCATCACAAGACTACTATTATACATTTATCCTGAAATGCTAAAAAACAAAACCGAAAAACCCTAAAACCTAAACCACCTCCTTGGCTTTCTCACAAGTCTTGCATGCAAACTTAGGACAAAACAAGCTGGTGAACAGAACATCACACTTTATTATTCCTATAAACCTTCTAGGAAATGCTACGTGTTCTCACAGTTACCTTTTTAGCATGTTGCCATTGATCAGCAAGGAGATATATACACACATGTTACTCTGATAACATTCTGGAATGTTTGTGTTTTTTTAATGAAACAAACAGCAATGTATCAAAATAAGATGACAAACTTTTCCACTGCTTTGTCCCGATTTGGAGCAGAAAGAGATGATCACAGAGGTTTTTATTCAAGTAAAGAGTATATATCGAATGATTGCAACCTAATAATTTAATTTTTGCATTAGTTTTATTTTTTTTCCCCTGATTAGCTTTAATTCCAGAATGAGACTTTAAAACTTTTTTTATATCATAGAATGGTTTGCATTGGAAATTTCCTTAAAGATTATCCAGTTCCAGCCCCCTCTTGCATGGGCTGGGACATCCTCCCCTAGAGCAGGTTGCTCCAAGCCCTATCTAACCTGGCCTTGAACACTGCCAGGGATAGGGCAGTCACAGCTTCTCTGGGCAACATGTGCAGCGCCTCAGCACCCTCACAGTAAAGGAGAAAGTAAAAAAGAACCATTTTCACCCAAAAGCATGAAATGCAACGGGGATTCCTGAAAAATTTGTAAACTGTGGAAAATATGGAAAAGGGTCTCTAATTAGGTGTGGTTTCAGAGAATTGGCAATTTGTGAAAATGATTCCCAGAGTCCCAGTCAGATTAAAGCAAAAAAGCCCACAGCAAATAAGGACTGAACTGTATGCCTGCCCAGCTTCAGAATAGAGGGAGAGAAAGAGAAAAGAAGCAGCAGTACACAGAAGGTGCTGCTTGATAAGATTTCTAGAGAAAACTATGGATTTTTTTCTCACAGTAATGACAGAATTGAAAGTCTCTACTGGAGGTTGTCTGGCTGAATTCCTGTTAAAATAATTAATTCAGCATTGCTGGATGGCACTGTTGTTGATGTATTGAGGCACCAGGCGATTTGGACAGGAATTTTTCAATTATTTATAATCTAAGCAACTAAATACAATTAAGTAATATTTACCTGTATGAAATGCAAATTGAATCTCAGAGGTACATAAGATCACGTTTGCTTAAAGTTGACCTTTGCTCATGAACTGGTGACTTAGATAAACTTTTAAAGATCCACTAACATTTTTTTTGACAATGAAAAGGCTTTAGTTGTAGGAATTGGGAAAATGCTATGACTATGTTTTGACCAACATAAAACCCTAATTTTCAATAGAAAGTCAGGCAACTTCCTTAGCAAAGAGATGACAGAGAAAATAAAGGAGAGATGTCAAATGTTGAGAAACCTGAAGTCTGCATGAAGCATTTAAAATGCACACAATTTCTTACTTCCCCTATATGGAGTTTCAGGGCATATTTTACCAGTAAAGCGAAGAGATTCCTTCACCCAGACTAAAGTACTTTACACAAATTAATTTATCACTGCAGAGAAGCAAAAATGGCTGCAATTGAAAAAGGATGGCTCTAATTACATCATAAAAAGTAATAGCATAGAGAAGGTATACAGAAATATATGCACAGCAAGGCAGTTTTAATCTTTCTTCAGAATGAAGTATCCCGAGCTCACTATCTTCAGTCTGCTCACCCAAATGATGCAAAGATTAACTTAGGGATCATTATTTATTTTGGTTGCCTGATGTTTGACTTTTTTGATCTCTTATTGTTCATATTGGTCATTTTAAGACAAAACAATATTTTATTTTAAAATGACAGCCAAAGTTCTTACATTATAACCTGACCCCAGGACATGAAACTTTCTGAAAAACATAAAGCATTACTAAATCTAAAGTGAGTCGCCTAAATATTGTAAATTTCTAAGGTTTCTTCAAACACATTTAGCTAAGAAAGCTGTTAAAGAGAGACAGAGTGTAGTAGAATGCAGAGAAAGCTCCCTAGAGTAGGGTGATTGGTTGGTTTGTTTCTAGACTCTAACACGTAGTCCACTGAGTTCAAAACAAAGCTTTTCTTCAGCCTCTGCAGAAGTTGAATCCAGGTTCTATCAAAGCCATTAAAAGAGATTTAAACAAATGCATTTAAGTATTTTCTCATTTCTCCAACCATTTCTATTCTATTGTAAGCCCTTTTCAGAACTTTGTGTGTTATAATTGACAGAGAAATAAAAGAACAAAAGGGCCTGCTTAGAAAGTTACAATGCTGGCATATGCATCCTCTCAAACCAATGCAAGTATGATAACTAAATGCTGTCATGTGCATTTCCAATCTGGTTAGGCATGAGCTGAAGATAAGTAAACATCAGAAAGACCAAACTGCAGACAGCATTTAGGGGGACAAAGAAACCAAACCACTTTCTTAAGAAATACACACATCAATCCCATCACCAGCACAAAACAGTCCAATTGAGGGCAGAATTCACCAATTTCATGCAGATACTTTGAAGTGAAACTGCAATACAATTCACTCATTCAAACAAGAAACCAGCACATGCAGTTCCAGCTGTCTTCCTGGCCTTTTCTCAGCATGTAAGGGATGACCTCCTTATAGCTTCCCTCTCCAATTCCTTTGTTGCTTAAGGTAACTAGGAGCAGCTAACATTTGCAGAGGACCTTGTATAGCCATGGAGGGAAGCAACAATGACAAACAATTTGTAACAATGACAACTATGGTAGGTGAATGCCATAAATGCTAAAAAGAATAATGACAGTTTATGGAGAAATAAATTGAGATCTATAATGGTGTGAAGTGAGGCATCTCAGAGAAAATAAAGGGAAAGGAAGTAATTTGAAAACATTGCCCAATTTGTGGGGGCACGGACAGGAACTGACAGCCCTGCTGGAGAGATGCAGGTCTCATGATGCTAGAGGGGCCTTCTGCTTTCCTCCTAAAAGCATCACATGCAGATAGAATAGCCAGTTTCTGATATTTTTTCTTGATCAGTCCATCAACAAGATGGAAATAGTTTTCACTTCAGGAGTAAGGACATGAAGAGACTCTTTCTGCTGAAAACTCTATTCAGTATTTCCTCCTAGTTGAGATGGAATGTATAAGTGCATTTCAGGGGCTTTTTGCTGTTCTACGTTGTGTTTTGAAGTTTCTGCAGGCTGGTGGATGGCATTTGATTTTCAATTATTTCAACCTCACCAGAATCTAGGTAAGCTTTACACGTCTATTTCCTAGATACAGTGCTTAGTTACCAAATACTGTATTGTAACATTGATATACAGGGCTAGATCTTCAAACCCAGTTCATAACTAAAGATTGAAAGCCCCACTGGCTGCCCTAGTTCTGTGGCTGTTACACTACTTAACTGATGGAGCACTGGGACATACTCCCAACTCCAGTCCAGTGGAACGCATGTGCAAACATGAATGTAGCACACAGTCACAGTATGAGTCTTTCTATCACATATATCTTCTGTAACTTTTGAGGACTGTTTTTGTGGTTCTACAATACAAAGCAGGTTCACTAATGAATTTGAACCATTACTGTGCCTTTTTTCCCCCCTCTCTCCATATAAGAAACAGTGAAAAATATTCATTTCAGTGTGCTCTTTTCAAGCTTCTTTTTCATTTTATCTGTATTTTCAGTGTTTGTTATATACTTTATCTTGAGATATTTGCCTATCAGATTGTCAAACTTTAGAAGATGTAACAGCAACACCACAACTGGGCCAGTTCAGGATTCTTAGCAGCACCAATATGCTCAGCAGTCAAACAGGATAGGCTGTCAGCTCCTCTAGCTCACTCAAATGTCATGTCAGTTCTCCTCCAGGGCAGATATTCCAGCAGTAGTCCCTTCATGCCACTGCACCAGACAAAAATCTTTTAGAAAGATTCTCTTTGATGTGTAACCAAGGGAGAGCACAGTTTCCAAGTTCAGTTAAGCACATTATAAACATTAGCAGGTTTAGCTCCAGAAAGCAAACATAAGTGACAGCCTGTAAGTTGAAATATCAGTTTGGAAGGGTTGCTGCAAGAAAAGTACTTGTGAGACTGGGAAACTATAGATGATGTGGGTTTTTCAAGTGAACACTGGAGCCTGAAAAGCACTGCTGCCCAAAGCTTTGTTGGTAACATGAGAGGTATTAAACAGCATGTGCTTTACAGTGCTACCTTACCTGTCCAGAAATAAAGGAAAAAGGGATAGGTGTGTGTATGTGGGGAGGTATTTCCTTTTCCTTTAATAACATTATAACATTGAATTTCATCTTCTATCTACAGTAAGCAGTCTGGATTTTAGTATGGAAGACATCCTTTGCTTATAGCACTCTGCTTTCTTCAGCCTTCATATGAAAATTCATGGCTGGTGATGTTGGATGCACCTGACTGGCTGCTGTTTACTCCATGCATCCAGTCAGTGCCTTTCAGATCTAACCCTCAGCTAAACACAGGTCAACCTAGGTGAGCAAACTGGCCTAAGTTCTGGTCACCAGCTAGGTCTATAAAAATCTTCTACACAGATCAGCATCTTGCTATTTAATTAATGGGCACACTATCCAGGAGACAGTACAGAGTCTTTTTCTATCTCATTACAAGAATTCCTCTCTTGAGCAAGGGTTTAGTCATTCTGAAACGTGTGGGTCCTTCACTTTCAAGCTTTCAAAGGGAGTTCTGAACTCAGTCTTTAAAGGATTAATACATGTTTCGAAATGCAACCAGGACTTCCTAGGTCTGTGATGAGAACAGAAGCACAGAGCCATCACTACTGCTGTTGATGTAAATGCCTCATTTACTCCTTTCAGGTGAAGAGCTGTTAAATAAAGTTATGCTTAACTAATGACTTAGCACTAAAGATGTCAGGAGTTCTCCTTTCACATAGAGACAGACCTGCTGTACACTGACCCCTAAGGAACCATTTTAGACAATTGGATCTCTGTGAATACAGTCAATGTATCAGTAAATACATAAAATGAAACCATACCATGGCAAACTTAGAAAACAGAAATTTTCCCTACTACTGTAGAATGAAATGCAAGAGCATTATAAAGTAACTGTATATTAATTTTGGGTAAAGTCAATTTTAAAACATATTCCTTTGGTTTTAAGTGTTGGTCGAATTATATTTTTAAATACAGGAAGAATAAATATCAGCCATATTATTCGATGAAAACAATAACAGAGGTATTGCAAGAAAAATTTTAACTGCTTATTCAATTCTGTATTTGTCACATGTATATCAATGTACTCTGATACACAGCTCAAGTTTTGCAGAATGAATATATTGTTTACTCAGATTATGCATATAAAGCACTGATTGCCATTGTTCTAAAAGTGAGCTTTAGATTGAGATCAGAAGTGAGGGGAGCCATAGGCTACTCCCTTGTCATTCCTAGATGATATTTTTTCAACCTGTTCTTAACCTCCACAACCCTCATAGGCTGTGTCCTGCAACACTGCCCTATGGTTATTGCCAGAAGACTGGGTTTGCCATTGTGTTTTTTCTCCTAATGATTCTTTTTTTTATCTCTCTGTTCACAGTTTAACTTGTGTTACAAGTCTTAAGCATAGGAACATATTATTTTCTTCCTCTTTGCAATAGTATTTCACATACATGAAAACTGTTACGGTGTGTCCCCGTGATTTTCTCTTCTAAAGGTTATAGAGCTGCAGTTCTTTCTATCTCCATTACGGGTTGCTCTTCTCTAAGAGCCAACCAATAAATCTATATACTCCTTGAAAGAAAATCATTGTATTTTTACATAGGATCACTTCATGCATTTTTGCAGTCGACACTGTTTATACAGCCTAATAAGGTATTTACCCTGCTCTCAGCAGGGTAACACTGTTGACTTATGTTCTGCTTGTAGAGAAGGAATCGCACTTCTGCCCCTCCACTGATGCATGTAGTACTGGCTTAGCTGGCTAAAACCTTATATGAAAGGTAAGCAGAGCATTGCAAGATCTATAGCAATGTTTTCTTAGGGATTTAAATTCAGCCTCCGACAGAAAAAAAAAAAAAAAAAAACAA
>NDXB01001582.1:28366-48548 GCA_002631895.1 Agapornis roseicollis
AAAAAAAAAAAAAAAGGCAATTTCTCTCAGAGAAGGAAGAGAAGAGTGAATTGGGAAAAAACAGACTGATAGATGAGCAGAGCCTTGATAAATCTTGGTTTTCCAATCAGTTCATTTTTTTCCATCTGAGCTCAGCACAGCCAAATTGAAACAATTCCTTTAAGGCACTGCCTACACTAGTGATAGCATCTTTGGATGGGCAGCATTCACAAGTGATCGCATCCTACTTCAGAGTCTGGCCATGCATGCAACTTCATTCACTTTGAGGGGAAGGAAAAAACATCCTATGGAAAATTTATCAGCATTCAAATTTGTTCTTATGCAAATACACATTTTCAGAAAGAGAACAAAAAGTAGAAGGTGCCCTTAAGGCTGCATCAGTTGTCAGACAGAATTATATGATTTATAGGAGCTCTCATAGCTGGGGCAGGTGGCACAAAATTATTTATAGCCATCTTCCCAGCAGAACAGGTGTGCTTTGTGAATAAAGTTAATTTCACACAGTTTCATTAGGTAAATTTTCACAGAGAGGGTCACGCTCATCAAATCATTTTTTCTGTGATTATATGTATTTAAATGCCTTACAGAATCAGTTTACTGCATTCAGAGTTAAGCTCAAGTCTGCTGTCAGTAGCAACTCTATCTTTCCTTTCAATGGCAAAGAATTTCACATTATTTCTTCTGAGACCTATTTAAATGTTGTCTCAATACATAGATGCATCTATTCAAACTTTAGTCTTGAAAGAATAAGGTTTTTTTTTGTATTTTGATTCTGATGGTTTTGCCATGTGCAATGACTAAATTAAAAGGTACAGGATTAGATGGAATTCAGTTCTGTAAGAAACTGGGTTAATTTATTCTCTTCCAGGCAATATTTATACTCCATTCCAGCAGTAGGCAAGGTATTTTTAGCAGTTTAGTACACCCATGAGAGCTTGGAATTTGCTTTATAGCATCTCTGTGGTCAGTGACCTGCATATTTGCTCTGTTACTACCTGTGTTGACAACTCTTAGCACAGACTGCCTGCATTATAGGATGAGCTGCTCCAAAAAATGGATGAGCTGAAAGCTAGAACTGATAACCACTTCAGGTCACACAGGGGGGTGGAAGGTGGTGGGGGGCTGGGAAGCACTTGGGCTGCCACACTGCTGTAGTCAGGCATTTTCAGGAACAATGCAGACTGAAAGAATAAGCACTACATAGTGCTGCTTCTTATCCAAATCTTTTTGTCCTTATAAGCTAATCTGAATGGAGGGGAAAAAAAGAAATAAGGGTTGCCTTGAACAAACTGGTAAACCGAAGACTTTAAAAAACGTTCTGAAGATTTTAATAATTTCTGATTTCTTAATAACTTAAATCTTAAAATGCCCTTATGTTTTCAAACCTATGTGAAAGACAATGGAGAAGCCATCTTTTCCCCTGAATGTTTCCATCTCCTTAGTCATCAGAACGATCTTCCAGCAGTCCCAACAGTTTGCTAAACTATTTTCCTTTCCATGTGAAGAGAGCTGATACTGTATGGACTGTCTCAACATATGTCCCCTATGAAATTATTCTGACTTCTGACAGGTTGCACAAGACACTGAAACTGGAAAACTTACATGGAAAAGCCACTATACTAACATTTCACATAAAGGAAAATTTAGATATTCACACAGTGGTAAAACTAGACCTGAGATATTACCACTGTAAGGCTTTACCACCGTTATTGCAACAGAATTCACAAAACCAAAACCCTCAGCTGGCTGATACAACCCCAATCTTCTCCAGATTTATGCAAACATCAGATCCACCTGTTCTTAACACATCAGCTCTCTAAGATGCCTTTAAACTGGCATGATTTCTAAGACAACTTATCATGGAGAGACTGCATACACAGACTCTGTATTTTTGGATATGGAACTTCACAACCCAGTTGCTTGCTGGATCCTCACTGTTGTTCACGCACTTTTTTTTCAGACTCTGCTTTGCATTTAACCCCTTCAGATGCAGTTTATGAAGTCTATTACAGAATTTTACCCTTCAGAGTGCAGATAAGAACAGCCAGTGATCATGATCACACCTTTCTTGGTCTAGTCAAGCCCAAAGCAAGGCACCTTCATCTATTCTGAGAGATATTTCTCACTTTGAATATTTTTTTATTTTGAAAGGCAGATTATTTTCACCATGACTTAAAATTCCATCCTTTTCCTCAACCAGGAACAAAATACATTGTCCATCAAGCCAGAAATTCATGGAGAGATAATCAGCACAGGAGGATTCTCAGATATAGCAAAAATGGGGGCTGCACTATGAGATTAATGTCACAACAAATGGCACAGTTTTACAGCTCACAGTAGATGTGGACACATGGTAACATTTACAGGTTCGACAAAAACTTCTTCAACTAACAGTCTTACATTTCACGAGAAGCCAAGAGTATTGCATGGAAATCCGATCAAGTTTATGCTTTTAAAGTAGCAAGTACTAAATCTTCAGTTGTGCAATATATACTGCATGAAAACAGATTCTTTCTACACCAGAGTATCTCAAAAAAGTTGAGGAAGGAGCTAAATAATCTATATCAAAGAAAAGTGGTATAGTCATACAGCTAATAGAAGATCCATAAAACAATGATAGGGGCCCCTGCATCACCAAATCACCAAGTAAACAAGTTTCAGTATTTTCTCAATTTCACTGGAAGGACTGAGTAAAACCCCATAATAGATCAGAACTAATCTCCTTGTGTCTACTTCTTGTGCATTATCTGTTCTTGTTTTTTTAAATATATATATACACACATATATAATGAATTTTATATATATATATATATATATACACAGAGAGAGAGAGAACACAGATTAACTCCAGATTATAAAGCTTTCAGAAGTCTTTGGAATGATTTCAATAGTATCTTGCATTAATAAAATCATTCAAGAAGATAATAGATTGAATTTTGTGTTACTTAAAAACAAGGCAATGTTTATTGGATGAAATTAGATTAATGACATCATGAACTTCTTCCTGTATTTAGAAGACAGAAAAAATAAGAATTTAAAATTTTTTAACCTAAAGCATATATTTATATATTCAAGGGAGATATCAAGGATGAATGAGGATAAGGTGTTTCTACCTTGAGGCATTTAATTTTTGCCATGATCGGTAGGATAACTGTGTGGATTGTAGCACTAAATGCAACCCTGTTAAGGCAAAGATGCAATTGCAAACAGTTGTACACATGCAGTATCCTACATTTATTCTAGTCCTTTTCTGTCACATACTTTAGTGAAATATTTTCTCTTACTTTCACTACCTGTTCTTACAATCTTTTCCTTTCTCAGTCCCAAAATATCTTTTCTGTTTCCAAGAATAATTAGCACCGAATCTAGCAGCTTGAATTCAAGACCTTTTCACCTTCTTTGACGTTTTCCCTTTTTGTCTACTTACTCTCATTTTTAATGACATCAGTAGTGAGAATTGTCAGGTATGTCTTAAAAATCCATGTCTCTTCTGTACAATCTAATTTCAGATATTCCAAGATTTTGATAGCTAAGAAACCTCCCAAGGCACACCACACATTTTTAAACCCATGAGCTGCCCTCACATACATACAGTTTTGAGACTACTTCTGAAGATACTGTCAGTTTTCCTCATAAATCAAGTTCCTAAAAATGATAGGTCAGAGACAGTTCACAGCATATATCTGTACAACACGTAAAATTTGGACAGGGATACAGCTAAGATGAGTCACCTTTTTTAAAGTGAATTACTAGGAAATGCATAAAACAAAACCCTAACCAATGGCTCAGATAGTAATGCTTCCAGAGCTTTTGTCAAGTAGCGTATCTCCTTTATCTAAATGAAGGCATAAAGACAAATTGCTGATTCTTTTTTTAGTTTTGCTTAGTTTTAACATATTTATATAGTCAGTGCAAGATAAATGATGAAATTACAAGCTTATGAAACATTATTTCATTTCAAATGATATTTAGCACACATGCATTTTCACTAACTTTTAAGTGGTTAATCACATCTGTATGAGCAGGTTATTGTTTTAAATTGATGGCACATACATTCCAGGTGCATATAGAATATGACAATTTCAGAAAATTTCGTGTTTACAGAGAATGACAGCTGAAGTGGTTTGCCACTACATTGTGAGTGGACAGAAAAATTTCATTCAAAGCCTTTTAGCTATTATCATCAAAAGGCAGCTTTACCAAGTGAAAAATTGCCTTCGTCTATTGAAACCCTATTTTTTACTCACTCTGCACATGAAGGTCAAAGTTGAAATATATCTTGCTGTATAATGAAGACATAATAAAAATGTGAAGTCATAAAAGAGAAAACTATTACAACCACTATAACATATGCCCTGTTTACTCTGCAGGTTGCATTACATCACGTAAAGCTAAGCTATGATACATGCCATTGCTGCCTACAGCAGATAATTTTAACATCTCTTCAGAAATTGTATCTTCAAGAAGAAAAATATGGTGCCAAGACTGGTTGCTGGCTTGAAAAACCCCCTCAGTATTAAATACAAAATACTCCCTCTGTTGACATAAAAGAAGCTGATGCAGACAACTTCCAATGAACATAAGCAAAAGGCTTATTAACAACCTCTCCTTGTAGCTTGTTACAGGAGAAAAAAGGACAACAGTGCTGTAGTGGAAAAACTATTAAAATAAGCAGCACCCATGTGAAAGCAATGGGCTATAATACAGAGGAAAAACATCCGTAAGCAAATAAGGTTAAAAACCAATTATTTGATTTCAGAGAAGTTATGATAGGATTGAAATACCAAAGTTGTATCATGGTGGGATACATTTTCAAACTAACTGCATGTATATCTTTGGGTACAGATGATGTGACATATGTGCCAAGTGACAAACACAGGAGAGACTAGTAGTGGGTACAATTTCCAGTTGTGATATCAGTTGCATTTTCTGTAACACATCTGGTTATTTTATCATCTCAGTGCTTTGAAACAAGCATATGCTGGAAAAATACTCCTTGGGATAAATCTAGGTGTGATAAGAAGAGAGCCTTTTCCTGTACAGGGGAAGAAAAAGAAAGACAAAGCAGAGCAAAGCCAACTAATTAGCTGGGATCTTGGATAGCTGAATTGTTTTGGAGTAAATTTGCTGGACTTTGAAGATGCAGGTCAGTTGAGGTACCAAGACTGTCTGAAATTGAGATCTACACCTGCTGCTATCTGAGAGAAAAAGTGAAATGACTTGTTTTTCTTGGGAGTGCCCTAAAAACTGTGGAGTTTAGCAAATTTGATTTTTGATGTCATATTATTTTTCCTTAACATTTTGGACTATATCAAACTACCCAGAACAGCTGAAGATATAAAGAAGCATTTAAAAGAAAAAGTGAGGAATTTAAAGAGTTGGACCATGAAATTGGGAAGAGGCAAGTAACCTGAGCATTGCTTATAAAAAAAGCTTGACACAAACCAAAGGGTATCAGTGAATTTTTAAATTTTAACTGTATTAGATGGTGGTTAGCCAAACAGAAAACTGCTTTCTTGTCATACCCTTTCCTATGGTGTCAGTAAGTTGTCAACCTGTGGTCTTGTTTCCTGCCCCTGAAACTATTCCAGTGTTGTGGAGGGAGTGTTTTAGCTGCTAAAACAGGCTTTGTGCATTATATTCTTGGTTCTGCATGGCTTGAGGATACCTAGCAAGAAGTCTTTGGTTACTGAAATTGTGCTGCTGGAAGTCTGCCTACTCTCTGTTTTGGCTGCTTCTCCTGAATGGCAGAGTAGAAAAAATGCTTGGTGTTCATAAGAAATTCTTTCCTGTTAGGGTGGTGAGGCACTGGAATGGGTGCCCAGGGAGGTTGGGAAGTGCTCCATCCCTGGCAGTGTTCAAGGACAGGTTGGATGGCACAGTATAGTGCGAGGTGTCCCTGCAGGGGGGTTGGAGCTAGATGATTCTAAGGTCCTTTCCAACCCTAACTATTCTATGATTCTATGACATACTTATGTGTTTCCCTTGTTTAGTCACAAGGGAAAATGCAATAAGGAATGAATAGTCCCTCAGTTACACAACATGAAAACAACAGTGGATTAAAATATTGCATATCAGCTATTCATGTTTTTAGTGAACAGAGATCTGAAGATAACTAATTCTACAGCACAACTTGAGTAATTTTTTCTCTCCTCACTGGTTTTAACTTCACACCATTTATGCTTTGACATCTCTCCTGATCTGCCTGTTCTACGAAGTGTTTAGTTTGTACAAATATGCAGATAGTCAGTCAGTTCTCGTAACTAATCCTATTGCCTGGAGCTGCTTGGGCAGTGGGTAAGTTCAGAAGTGAGCTATCCCAAGGGCAATTTATTTTTGTACTGTTTCCAGTAGATGCAAGCAGAAAATTAGGTTTTGGATTCTAGTTCATCAAAAGACACTATCACTGCATCATTTTGCATTTCATATACAACTCTGACTTTTAAACAAGAAATAAATTCATGTGCTAATATTTCTGATTCAGATACAAAATTCCCTCTTTTTAAATTGGGTATGTAGACTTTCTATAGTATGTATGCTTCTAAACAGTTGTTTTTAGAAATTCAGGTAAAATAAGAAGTTTCCTGTGTTTTGTGATGGCAAAGAGAATTCAAAAGGTGTTAGTGAGTTTTTTTCCCAAGTCTTGAAGGGCTGGGAAGTTTTTGAGTATGTGTATATTTTAACTAGTTGTTGAATGATTTAATAGTTTGTGCTTTCTTAAAATAGTAAGTCTTTTCTATTTCTCATTTTGGATGAGTAATTTAGTATATTCTCACCATCTAAAGCGTTTTTAAAATGGGGCTGCTTGACTTCGGTTTCTTTAAGTCCAGTAGAGTCATGATGTAATTTCTGGTTTGCATGTAACTTCTCTTTGCTGATAAGATCTGAGTTTGTGAAAAAAGATTTGCAAAATAAGTGTGTCAAATATTTTATATGAATATGTTCTTGAAATAGGTTTTAAAATAAAATTTGGCATTCCTATGGGTACCTTTTTATCAGAGACACGTTCTTTACTGTGAGAGTGGTAAGGCACTGGAACAGGTTGCCCAAAGGAGTGATAAATGCTCCTTTCCTCACAGTGTTCAAGGCCAGGTTGAACAGAGCCTTGGATGACATAGTTTAGTGGGAGGTGTCCCTGCCCATGGCAGGGGGGTTGGAACTAGAAGATCTTAAGGTCCTTTCCAACCTTAATGATTCTATGATTCTGTGATTTAATGTTTTGTTCTTGATTATTCTTTGTGGTTTCTCTCTTGCCTCCCTCCTTCCCCCACAGAAAATAATACACACACCCTTAACCAGCCAACAGAAACACACCACTAAAAAAACAAAGAAAAGGAAAGAGGGCACACATTTACAAAGACACAGAACCACTTGTAGCAAGACTGAGGCAAAGACACTTGTTCTACTGCAAGCCTACCAGGTTGCTCCAGTCACTTCAGTAGCACTTCTTAGAACTGACTCTTTACTCTTAAACTGATCACTACCTCCTGACTGATATTGTGCTACATTAGGCAAAACAAGTACAAATAAATATAAAACTTAATTTGACAATCTCTCTCACAATACATCACAGAGCATTGTATTTTTAACTTACCAATGTATAAAGCAAAGAAACAACTGACTGAGGCAAATGGAAATATCACTACTATCTCCCCTAAATGTTCTGCCAGAAGGCAGAGCAGTGATGGCTGGTATGAACAGCACTATGCCATGTGCAGATCAGTATAACCTTGATGCTGTGGCAGAATACAAGAATAGCTTTGAAGAAGCAATGTTCTCTCCAGTAAACAAGACACTGTTTGTGCCACTCTTTAGATGCTTCAGTCCCTGCCCACTAGCTCCTACAGCAAGTAGAAGGTTCCACTTCACCTGCAGAAGAGGAGCTTGTACCTAGCAAAGTGACCTGCCTCACTGTGTGCATATTCAACCCATCACTCAACAAGGAGATGATGCCCATCAGCTGCCCTAGCCTATTCTCCCAGGCCTGGGATATTTGTTTAGGATTTGAGCTACAACATACATGACCCCCCACTCCCACCCCCCTTACTACAAATTATCTTCTTACAGAATAGAAATCCAAAGTAATTTCTTTTCATCAGAATAATTGTTGGGGGCAGGGGTACTACACAGCCATTTGCCACAACATATAGAGCATCTCAGAGGTCTGCATTTTTGAAACAAACTCTTCCTCCTCTTCCTTGTGATGGACCCATCCAATGGGAAAAAGTTTGCTAAGAGGTGGTCTACAGGATTATTCCTTTTATCGGATGTACTTGCAGTTCACATAAGGAATTCCAGCTTTTTTTATTTATTTTTATAAGTAACAGTTTAGGTTTCTGAAAACAGCAAACAACTTTACTGAAAATGAATACAGTTGAGAACATAAGATGCCAGTGGTGCCTCTGCTCCAAGGGGGAATGCTACTCTGGATGTCCGGTGGAAACTAATTTTTTAATAACCCCTGAAGATCTGTTGGGAAACCAACTACACTATGTTAATAGGAATTCCTTTCATTCACATGTTGCTTGACTTGAATAGCAATTCAGTGGTGCATGATTTTCTCCTGCAGAAACCACGCTGACACTCCCCTAACAGACTGTGTTTATTCACATTCTCAAAGATGTCATAATTTTATATCCTACTTTTCTACCAGCCTCAGAACTCACACTCAGCCTGCATTTCACCACAGACTTTTGTGAAAGTGACAGGGAATTATGCTGGCAACCATCCAGCCTTCCAATATTGTGGCTGTTTACAATGGTCAGGTAGAAGCCTTGTCCAGCCACTCTGCAATTTCATATTTGAGTGTATCTTGGGTGAATGCCACCTGACCTGGTGAATTACTGACAGCTAATACATCTATTTGGTCCAAGATGTTCTATATATTTACACAAAAGTCACCCAGTTCATCTAACCCTCACCCTATGTACTAGAAAGAATGGTGCAGAAACCTCCTTGACATCTTCAATAGCAAAAAAGCAATAAAAGGATTAAACTGAACCTCTCTGCTACAGCTTTTTAAATCCCAAGTTCTTCCTTAAAGTCTGGTCATGAAGGGCCACTTAGGCCCTACCCAACTTCCTACTTTTGATTTAAGAACCTTTGGCTAGAAGCCTGAGCACCCCTTGTAAAGTGCTCTTCAAATTTTTAGTACTCTATTTCATGTCTACATTTGACCTACTGCGATTTATGGGCTTTCTAGTTCTCACTTGGTCAAGGTTTGTACTTTCTAAAGGAACTTTTTCAAGCCTTCCTCTATGATATAGTCTTTGCAGTCATGATCCCAGGAGCTGGATCACTTTGATGGCTGTTTTGGTTTGGTTTGTCTTATTTTCTTTATTCTTTTTCTGTAAAAGAGAATAACAATAAAAAGTGGCTGTTTACCTGGGCTTGTACTACAACACTTGAACACTACAGGCTATTTGCAGGAATCTTACTTGCCAGACTACTAGTATATTTTATTGTCATTTTATCTATCTATCTATCTATCTAATATATATATATAAATTATATATTTTAATATATATATAATTCCACCTTTTTTACATTGAGTATTTGCAGACTGGATTTATTTAGCTTGCTGTCTCCCACCCCAACATAAAACTTCATTCTATTGTGAACACTGCTATGGAGGTATCTTCCTTCAATTCACCTTGAAGTGGGACACGTGTATCACTTAAGATGAAAAACATTCAGTCCTTTGCTGTGTACAAAGAATTTTATCTCTTCATCTCATAATGATGAAACATTCACCTAGTTTGCACATGTGTAGATAAAAATCTATCACTATTAACAAGAGTCCTAAATTCACAACTCCTGAATTCCCTGATCAGTGTGCTGTGGTCCTGAACAAGAGTTTGCAGTACAGTCTGGTTGTTTTTTATTACTTGAGCAGGCAGAAGTCCTGTACAAGGCCTTTGCAGTGCTTTGCTGTTTCTGCAGTATTGTCAGTTTTATGTTTCTCCTGCTGTGACACTGCCCTGCCTGTACATAGTACTCTTTCATCCCTGCAAAGCTGGTAACCTGGAAACTATATACCCTACTGATACCCACCCCATTGATCATCCTCCTCAACCACATCAGAGGTGTATATCATACCTGGCTGTCATCTGACAGCCAGCATTCCTGCTCTCCTGTCTCTTTTTAGGCTTCCAACACTGGCACAGAAGCATTTGTTAGTTTCACCCTGCACTGTTTAATAATGCACATGGTATGACTAAAGGCTCTTCTCTGTTACTGGTACGTTGTTTTTTGCCCCATTTCCCTCCACCCCTCACTTTTTGGCCTTTTCAGAGTCAAACTGTTAGCCAAGTCCACCCTACAGGTAATATCAGCAAATAATATGCTCTCTACTCACCATTAGTTTCCTTGCTTTCTTGTTAAAGCATCCGTCCAGAGGTTTACCCTCTAGGACATACTTCCCAGAAACAAACGTATCTTTACCAGTACAGCAAAGCGTCACCAGCTCTCCCTACAACTCAGTAACTTCACACTTCCTTTACACTTGCCAGGCAAGTTAGCCTGAAGCTCTCTTGGATTTTGGCTATGCACATAAGCATCAAGTCTACCACCACTGCCAGCTCCTGTCACTGACAGTCTCCCATGCTGCAGGAACATCCTCAGTGCAACTGAAACTCCAGTGAAACTGAAACTCACTGAAACTCCAGGCACAACTTTGATTCTCCTCACTGCTTCAGGCCAGCTGCTTTCACCACAGGGAAACATACATGCTCTCTCAACACTAGGAACTTCTTCTTGCATTGCATGCACACGCTAACAAAACCTACCCAGGTAGGCATTTGCACATGCTGCACATTGCACTGTGCTCTGGGCAGCCCTCAGCTCTCACTCTTGCTGGGCTCTATTGCATCAGAAGCAGGAAGCTGCTTGGGGCTTATAAAGTTTTAGTTTCACTTCACTGTCCTCCCCTCCTTAGCTACCCTGATAGCTAGGCAAAGCTAGTAACAACAAGCACATATGCACGGGGAGGAACATGTCAGTAGAGAGAAAAGAAACAAAGCAGCAAGCTGACCCAGTGATCTCTGCGTTGCCAGTAGAGATCCTTAGCAGCCTCTCTGCTGTCCCCATGCACTACAGCCCCTGCTCAGAGGCAGTCTTTTTGTCCTCTCCTTACCTTGCACAGGCTCCACACTGCAGATGGACACCTCTGCATGTGCCCGTTTATCTGTGCATGAGGAGCAGCCTTCCAAGGGGACAGTCACTTGTCTGCCCAGGTTACACACCAGTTTCCCATGTTGACAGCAAGATTTGAACACTTTCCAGCTGTAGCTTGACTACTAGCATACCTGATGAATTTGAAGAGTCTGCTACTGTAGATGCACAACTGTCAATACTACCACTCAGCTAGTGTTTCAGCTCTTTACTAAGCCAGCATAGCTAACTTTTTTCAGCCTTAATCAAGTAAACCACTCTCCTTCAGAAGCAGGTTAAGAGGTAAGGAAAGAAAACAGCAGAGATTTCTTATTTCCACTGCAATAAAGTCAGAGTACAGCACTGAATAGGGTACTTGGTTTGCTCTTATGCAAACCTTTAGGACTAGATTCTTTCACCCAATGCCTTCCATTTAGGACTTAAACATTAATCATTACATTTGCCTTTATGCAACAGAATGGCATTTTTACTTGCATTTTTCACCATATGCCATAATCCACAAAATGAGTATCTTTTTATGATTATCATCTTAAAAACACCAAAAGAAATTACATGCACTACTTATAAATGAACATCATTAGCATTTACTTTGAAGCATGCCACTGACAGCAAAAGTAGTATTCTCATCTTTTTTTCCTCCAGACACTTACTTCCTATTTTGTCACTGTTTAGAACTTAAAAATAAACTCAATGCATCTACAGGCTTACCAGCATTGCTAGTACTTTAGCTACTTTCAACATTGCTCTTCCTGGATCTTGTATTTCAATCATCATTATACAGGCTTTGTGGATTCAATATTGTCATTTATCACTGCTATGTTTGTAAAGCCTTATTAAAGCTTAATGAAAACACAAAATCAGATAATATTTGCATGTAAAATAAATTTGTAGTCTAAGCAATGCAAAGTATCCATAATTATCAAAACAAATCATTCAGTGGAAAAGACAATAAAAAGAGAATGGAAACCAGGGAAGGAGAATTTATACAGAATCTCTTCCTAGAAATCAACCACCAGAGATTTACTAGCCATAATAATTTAACACACAAAGCTTCATTTATCAAATAAATTTGCCATTTTTTCTACCTAAAAGCCCCCCAGTATCTGTAAGACTCAAACGTAGTTAAGTGCTTCTCCTACTTTTTAATTATTTCTAAGAGTAAAACACCAGAATATATCAGTGATGAATAAACTATCACATATGTGGGCTACATGGCAGAAAGAAGATCCCTTTACTGAAATTCTACCTATATTAGGGAATAACAGGAAGGAAAGAATCAGTTTCAATACACCTCTAAAATCTATAGAAGGTTATGAAAATAGAGATGAAGGTGCATATTTTTTGCTCCTGTACTATCTGCAGGAGATATAAGCAACCTGAGACATAATTTATTCTAAGATCAAGGTTGTCCTAGATCAAGTCTCTCTGCTAGCAGAAATTATTTTACATTAGCAAATTATTTTCCTGTTTTTGAGTGATTCTCTGATGGCTTTTTATGCTTTCATAAAGCAGTAGGTGATTACTGAAGACCAGGGAAATATTTTGGCTGAGTCAAAGCTAGATCAGAAGTCTGCTTCTCCTTGAACATAAGTAAAACAGCACTTGTTGTTCTTAACTATTATAAACATAAGTGATACTTCCAGTAGCTAAGGAAGAAAAAGACAGCATGTCCCCAGTGAACTGCCACTAGAATAAAGCCAAAGCTGCACAATGTTATCTACGAATAATCATTTGAATTTTAAAACACGTTTGCTTTGATTTCAGTTTTACATCCCTTTTGTGTTTGCTTTTGGCATGTTCTAGTAAATTAATTACTAACAGAAACGTTTGCTGAAGCTGTGGATTTTAAACAAAAACTACAAAATATTTACTGAAAGTACCCTTTGCATTTACAGCTGTGGTTATAGCTAGCAGCAATCTGATTCTTGATGTGAATTTAGACCTGCCAATGGAAAAGAAAACAGCAGGTAACTCACATTTTTAAATTCCTACTATTAAAACCAGCAAGAAACTATTCATGAGTCATAGTGACTTAATTGCATAGATACAGTAAATAATTGTGGGCGATAAGTATTTCAGAACATGCAAACAGTCCAAAAATGTACTGCAAGGTAAAGACAGCGCAACCTTTTCCGCTTCAGCAGTTGTACACAGGTTTTACAATATTTCTGCTGCTGAAATTACTGCAGGAATGGCAGTTTCTGCTCTATTGAAACATACACTTTGCTACTGGCAGGTTTTGTGACTGAAGCTTTCATCTTAAACTTTCATGTCAATACAACTGAAAAAACCCACGCTCACATGTAATCTGTACATCTCAACATTATTCAGAAAAGCTCAAGATGCCATCTTGAAACACAAGGGTAAATCCACTTTCCTTTGCAAAAAAATGGGGTATAATCTGCTACCTAAAACCATGTGCAAGTTGTACTAAAAATTTCTGAAATGGTTGTAAAGCCTGGGATTTCAACTCAACATATTACAACTGCTGACATCATTTGGGTTTTTCACTAGCAGCATGTGCAACCGACTTGCTTTTCTAAGCTGGGACACTTTTGAATGCTTAACTGGTGGCAGGAGGAAACATATCCAGTGATGTGCCCATTTGTCTTCATCAGGCCCATGTCCTTTCTTTTTTTCTTTCACTCTCTGACAAGCACATTACAATGCTCTCCTGCCAACCCATATATCCTCATAACTGGGCTTAAGTTAAAAAAGTGTACCTTCCTCTTTCCAAAAACTCAAGCTAGAAAGGAAATAAGGTAATCAAATATATATGTGCCTATACTGATACACAGTAGATAGCCATTTTAGCAGAGAGCGTAGTCTCTTCTCTGCTGAGGAAGGTGCCTTGCACATCTAAACAACAGGTTTAGATGGTTCTAACTACTGTTTCTGCTGCAGCCATGAAATGCCTTGACCTGGCAACCTAACTACTGTCAGAGAAAGACACCAAAGTCGTACAGATCTTCAGGGTCAGGTCTGCAGAAAGTCAACCTTGTAAATTGTTAGCTTTATGTAAGTCTTTTTAAAAAAACCCAAACAAACAAAACCCCAGAACCCAACTATCTCCCACCCCATTTCCATTTAAAGTATACCAACACAAGTTTGTAGTGGTGTATCCATAAAATGAAAGCAAAGAAATGACCTTCAAATACTTAAGTCTTTGATCAACACAAAACAGCATGAGAAACAGGTGCTTGCAACAGATCAAGAATGGTGAATAATATTCATCTCCTTGAAACTATGTGACTGGGAATGAGTGGCTATTAAGAAACAGCAGACAGACTCCCTTCAGAAAAAAAATGTAAGAAAACAGTTGGAAAACAATAAAGAGCTGTTTGTCTTAATTATTTTTCATGTAAAGAAGGTCAGAAATTTGAAATACTGAAGGACATTTATCTGAAAAATTCAGTAAACAGAGGGAAAAAGTGTTCTGCTATGACTGTATGCAGTGGCATGTAACGCTGAAAGAAAAATCATGAAGCAAATAATGACTTTTTCTTGAACTACGTATGAGATGGATTCTACTTTTCAAGTTATGGCACTTCAGTTTTTTGCCACCCTTGTATAAATCTATTTTATGGCTCTAAATGAAAATTTCTATTTTATTGGGATGGTTACACAAGCAAAAGTTTAAACTCTTCATCTTCAGCAAAGAAGCCTCAGAGGAACTCCTCAAAATCTTATGGATTCTGTCTACCAAAAAGTTGTGGCAAACACCACAGTGAACTGTGTAAAGACGAAAATTTGCAGAAACTACCATACGTACGACGATGTCTTCGCATTTTCAGGTTGTGAATGTTGAGAAACATAGCTACAGGTTTCCATGAAAAAACAACAAAACCCATCTGTATTTCCATTGCTCTTTAAACACATGAGAAAACATTTAAGCCTTACCATTCTGATACTTTTTTTTACATAAGGAGCAAAACGTGTCCTCTTGAAAACAGAGAACGAATGGCTGCAGGGAGTGGAGGCTGTTTTTTGTTGAGCTCCGAGTTTTCAGCAAAGGTGTATCTCCCTGTGTGCAAAGCCTCACAGTGGAAGGCAAATTTTAGCAGGATAAGGACCAGGCAGCTTTGTCCTTCTCCAAGCATGTTACTGCTGGACCTGCTAACACATGCTTCCTGCAGACATGCTCCATAAACGCAGCTGGACCCCAGGCCACATGCCGTCTCCACCAGCCAGCTCAGGCACTTGTGTCAGCACTTCAGAGCAAACTGTGGCCTGTTCAGTAGTGCTCTCTTTGTGAGGAGGGTTTGATTGCATCCTCTGGAAGCGGGGAATTTTACTGGGCTGCTAAAAGCATTCATTTTTCAGATATAAAAAACAACCAACTTATAATGGTCTATATATACACATACATATATAATATAATCTTAGTAGTATTATCCTATATTCCAAAATGTGGCAATAACTGTCATGCCACTTTAAGATTTCTTTTAATTTCAATTAGTAATACCACATACATTTTATAGCTTCTTCCAAGAAAGTATTTTTAAATAATTACTTCATTAATAAGAAATTATTCCCCATTTCCTGTGATGTAAGTCACAAAAAAAAAGAGTAATAATTGATGTGAAACTAATTTCTCTTTCATTTTATATGATCTGACATTACTTGCTTTATGTCTTTCAAGTGATTTGCTTTACCTGCCCTTTTTAACATACTGCAGAGCACTGATGCATTTAATTTAAACCTGCATATTTTTTTCAGCTTAGGTTTCCTCAGATACAACAGTATTCAAAACACATCAGTACAGGCTGATCCTGATAGAGCAGAAACAAGGCCTTGTATTGTGCCTGAGTGACACACCAAGAAAAAGATCTGGAAAGATGGAAGGCTGTTTTTGGAACCTGTGATCCACATCCAAATGAACAGAGACTTTTTCTCGGCCAAGAAACTTCTCACTCACTAGTGAAACAAAGATATTTAAATATAGTTGGTTTGGGTCATACAGGTTTTCATTCAACCAGATAACTCTCAAGATGAAAAGAAAAAATTAGTTCCCTTCAGGGAAGGGAAAGATTAATCCACGGTTTATCTCACATGATTTGACAGGATTTTTGAACTCACACTGACATCCCATTTCTGACAAGGTATCACAAAGAACAAGGCATATACAGTGTGCGGAGGGTAGCTTTGCAGTTCATAATGCAAGAAAGCTACCACCCAGCTTTCCTGTCTCTCAGGAATATCAAAATACTTTCATTCAGCTGCCTCAAAGCAGGCACGTGAACCCATTCAGACAAAAGAAAATTAAAAACCTCAGTGGAGCTTGGTTTTGTTTTTTTTTTGTATTCAGGATCACTTGGCATCCTTTTTTCCCCCCTCAGTATATAAACTGGGAGCAATTACCCGGAAGGGCTAGATCACTGCTCAGGTCTGGCTGGGTATCAGTCAGCAGGTGGTGAGAAATTGTATTCTCTTCCCTTGTTATTTCCCTTATCTTTATTATTATTGCTTGTAGCAGTAGTGATTTGTGTTATACCTTAGTTACTGGAGTGTTCTTATCTCAACCCGTGGGTGTTACATTCTTTCAATTCTCATCCCCATCCCTTTGGGAGTGGGGGAAACAAAAGAAGAGGAGTGCACGAGTGGCTGCGTGGTTCCGAGTTACCGGCTGGGCTTAAATCATGACTCAGAAAAGCTAAGCATCTGAAGCATGCACGATCTGGAACTTGTGTTTCCTAAGAAGGACAGATGGACACACATATTTCAAAGCTCTTTGAATAAAAGGGCATAAAATAATAATACATAATGAAAAGTATCAACCATGAATCTGCTGTGAAAATCATTAAAAAAGATTTTAAACTTATATTTTAAGTTCCTTGTGCCATAATTTAATTCACTTCTGCCCTTTCAACTGGCCTGAACAATTTCAAGAGTCTTACCTCCTCAAGCATAAATCAGTCATATACTTTTCCTTAGCATTCATTCCTGGTTCCTGAAAAGTCTCCTGATTCAAATTCTTCTGTAAAGAAGCAGATCTAATGCTGATGAGCTTTTGATAAACTAGGAAAGAAGTTTTCAACCACCAGCTTTCTGATGCAATGTTGGTACTTAAAGAGAAAAGGTGGATGCAAAGTTCATTTTAAAGGTATTGAGTGCTTTTAGAGAAATATCTTCTCAGAACTGTAACTTGAGGGCAGAGACATCTTTTCCACAGAAATACCAGAAATGGGCATGAAGAGGGTGGAAAACAGGCATGGGTCCAAATATCTAGAACAGTGAAGAGTCAGTCTTTTCCAGCAACCATCAGCTCACAGTGAGTGAATATGTATTGTTTTTACGGGCATTGCAAGGACCAGCTCAGCAGTGTGAAACACAGGAAGAAAGAGATTATGAGCCATATGACTTACATGAAATATGGCATAGTTGCCTAAATTCCCAGGTACAGATATGATATCCTACCCATACCACAGTCACAAAGTCTCTTCTTTTTCCAGTCTGAATGAGTTAACATGTTTCATATCTTTAGTTAGTGATTTTGGCCTTTGAATTGAGGAAATGTTAAAATGTTAAAGACTTTCTGGGCAATCTGCAATTAGAGATAGTAAATAAGGTTATGTTCTACACCATTTGTTTCTAACATCTTGTTTAGAAGTTTCTCATTACTGAAGAAATGAAGACCCACCTGAGGTGAAATCAGACACCAATCTAGAGCTGTTAGTAGTGACTACATGCTTTCTTTAATTAACAACTGCCCAGATAATACAGTAGAACCAATTGCTAATAAGGGTTAAACTGTTGTTATTTATTCTGCTTGAACTGAAACTCTTTTCCAGGGAAACTTCTGTTACAAATGAATAGCCTGATTACCTAAGTTTTAAGCAGCACAGCTATTTCCACTAGTTTGTTTAAGTGGCAAGACTAGACCTAATGACCATTTTAAGGAGTGCTAAGGTACAACTCTACATATCCATATATATCTTAATATTTCTTTTTCTGATTCATGGAATTCCTTAGTTCACTAATAGCAGTAGTTGTCAGCAATTATACCCTTGACTTCAATATTCTTTTATTTTGTACCAAGTTACCTGAAATAGGTCTGTTAACCATCACTCAAGTACATTTTGAGGTGTTTTCTTTTTCATCTTGGACTCTGACAAACATTGTGAACAGTCTGACAAGTATCTCATTTTTTTTGTTATAATTCTGTACTCCACATGAAAACTTTTTTGAATACATTAATGAATATGTAAAAGACTTAACTGTCTAGTTTATGGGCATAGATATACCATCAGGCATTAAAAATAACAGCATCATATAATGGTTTGGGTTGGAAAGGACCTGAAGATCATATGACAATTCAAAAGAATCAGATACATTGCAATGACAAACTAAAAGTTTTCAAAGATTTTTCTGGAAATAGAATTCCCAAGTGGCCTACATACAAAATGAGAACATGGAGTTCTGTAGCACCTCCTGTTTACCTGCCATCTCTAGCTTCACAGCCAAAAATAACCACTGGCTGAGGAGATAGATATAATGATTCTGTAAATAGTTTTGTACAAGTAGCTACATTTTGCTTTCAGAGGTCTTTTAGAGCTGCAAGATTAAAACAATCAAGAAAACCAACAACTTCATAAGAAAGCATTTAAAGGAAAATTTACAATTATTGAATAATAACCTAAAGGAACAGTCTGTTGTTTTCTAAGCATGCACAACAGTACTGAAAACTGCCATAGAAATCCGCTTCAAGGTGAATATACACTCAACCATTTCCAAATGCAAGAGAGATAAGGTATGGGGTGCAGAGGAGATCTTTTGCTTGCTTCCTCTAGTACTCCATTTATATGGAGAGTCAGATAAGACTTGCTGGCTCTTAAGCCACTGAAGATTTCAAGAACTATATATTACAACTGGATTTGTTGTCTTAATTTATAAAAGGAAGTTATGGTTTACATGCTGTATAACAACACATACAGAGTTGCCCGATTACTGAGATACCTGACTGTTACCAGGCCAGGCTGGACAGGGCTCTGAGACACCTGGTCTAGTGAAGGTCCCCCTGACCATGACAGTAGGGTTGGAACTGGATGAGCTCTAAGATCCCTTCCAACCTGAACCACTCCACAATTCTATCATCTATGGTAAGACAGTGAGATGGCACAATTGGTCATGGGACAATTATAAAGCTTAAAGTTTGGAATGAACAAAATGATGTAGGTTACAATGGAAGTGGCCTTCCATCCATTTTTGCAAAATGGTAGAATTGAATTCAAAGTAAATGTTGTGATAACAAACTAAATCAAAATGTTACATCATAATAAATCAATGTAGAAATTCCAATTACATAGCCAAACAACTCCCTCAGCTTCTTGTAGATTTTAAATGAACATTCTAAAGTATTGACATATTTCTTAAACATAGCTACGTTGTCACAGCCTTTTCTTGGAAACATATGGAAAACTGTCCTCCTTTCCTTCCTGCTAAAATTAACATGCCCACTACAAGAGGAGAGAAGAAAGAATCACTGTGCAGCCCACACTGAAAGAGTAACTGTCTGGGCAAGATACTCCACAAAAAGATAGGAACCAAATTTGCTCCATGCAACAAGTCTTGGTGGGAGATGTAGTCAAGTCCACACAAGGATGCAGAGAAAAATACAAATTAGCTCAAATACATTCCAAGTATTTCTTACTGACAGGACATCAGAACCTGAGCAATACCAGTTCCTTCCGAGTGCATGCATAAGTTAAAAGAAATACAATTTGTTGGTATTGAATACCAGCAACTCACCCATCTGACAGTGGCTGGTCCTGGAACAGTTTTCCTTGAGTGCAGAAATTCCCTTTTGTAGTTTTCTCTGATTTCATGTAATCTTTAACATGTAATCAAAAATGCATTGAAAGTATAGGATTAAACCTATAACATGCAGTAGTATTTGGCTGAGCAGTTATTCCCTTGGAGATACATACACATATTTCTCCTATAACAAGGTGTCATGGTTTAAACCCAACCAACCACGCAGCTCGTTCACTCACTCAACCCCCCTTTCTTG
>NDXB01001583.1:0-20656 GCA_002631895.1 Agapornis roseicollis
AAACCAGGCTGGGATTCTGCGATAAATACAGGGTTAATGTGCGTATCTTGAGTGAAAATGGGCAAAGGACAGGCAGAAGACAAGGGAAGACAAAATCCCAAATGCCTTCTGTGTCCCAAGGGCAGTGGTAGGAGCATGCCCTCCCTCCTGATGCTGTTCCAAAGCCAGCCTGCCAGGATGCACACTTACCCTTAGGTCAGTAAGTTGGATTACCATTATTTTGGAAAGCAAATCTCTAAGTGACAGCAGTGTCAGTAGGGGACTGTCCATCGAGGCAGTGAGGGTCTAATAAGAGCAGCATGGCAAAGGACATCATAACACTTGGCGACACGAGATGATGCCTTTTATAAAGCCAGCATGGGATTACAGTGTGCATGCAAAGCCAGCCTCATTTATGAAGATTAACTGGCTTGAAGAGCAAAAGCAAATAAACGGTGTGTTATCTGTGAGATCTCCCACGTGGAGCTGGAGGAGCTCTGGCTCTGTGTGAAGGCTGCCCAGGCGTTTCTTTCACTGACACAGTGAAAGGCAGTTTGTCTTCCCTTAAAAGCAACTGTTTTCCCCTAGCATTAAACCAGTCAGAGCTGTTTATCTCAATAATTCATATCCAGCAGCAGAGCACTGATAGGAAAATACAGCCAATGGTGCCTCCTTCAGACAACCAAGTGCTTTATACCCTTCTGTTCCAAGGAGGAACGGCTGCTGTCCGCAGAGGGACAAGAGAAGTGAGCAAAGATCTCAGCTCCCATCACCCTGGCACAGGGAAGTGCCCCAGAACAGCCAGGGGTCAACACTGAGTCAGGCACCTACAGTTCTGCAGCTGGGGTAATGGAGGGGTTTGCTTTATCATCCAACCCCAGCCTGGTTTGGGTTGGAAAGGAGCTTAAAGCTCCTCCAGCTCCAACCCCTGCCATGGGCAGGGACCCCTTCCACTGGAGCAGCTTGCTCCAAGCCCCTGTGTCCAATCTGGCCTTGAGCAAGATCAGGGATGGGGCAGCCACAGCTTCTCTGGGCCATCACCCTGGGCCAGCGCCTCAGCACCCTCCCAGGGAACAGCTTCTGCCTCAGAGCTCAGCTCAGGCTCCCCTCTTGGGGCAGGTTCAAGCCATTCCCCTTGGCCTGGCCCTACAGGCCCTTGCCCCAAGCCCTTCTCCAGGTTTCCGCAGGATGCCAGTGATCCAGAGATGTATAAAGCATCCAAAATGAATGTGAAACTGGGATGCTGTTTTGCAGGCTTAGCAGATGGGATGGCACCGAGTGGCCTGAGCCAGGGCTGAGGCCACATTATGGACATTCTCTGCTAAATCCAGGACAGGCACAATTCCCTGACCCCCGCAAATCCCACAGCTTCCCAAACCAATAGGTGTGAGGGTTTCTCAGGGCTGCACATCCTTGCACTCCCCTCCCTCAGTCACTCCTTGTTAGTGGATTTTGGTGCTGAAAGGAGGCAGGTTTGTGCAGAGACATAAACATCACTGGTGAGAGCTGACATGTGTTTTCTACTAACCTCATCTGGGCAGCACAGCAGCACCCACAGCTCTGGGAGCTGCAGAAAATACATCTCTCATGCAATTAATCCCTTGGCAAGGATGCTCTGAAGCAATTACTGTGTTTGTCATCGTCAGAAGGTTTTATAGCTTCTCTATCAAAATGAGTCACTTCAGGGATGCAAAAGCTGCTCAGAAAAGCTTAGTAACAGTGGCCATGAGTTTGAGCTAAATATTGATCTAAACAAATAAGTGAAGTGGATGTCTGCCTCTCTTTCTCCTCTTAAACACGTTATAACAACCCCTTCCTTACTATAGGCAATGGAGAGGCAATGGGCATCCCTGCACGCCTGCTCAGCAGCTGCAGCTGGTTAGGAAACAACCCTGGGAACAGGGTTTGGATCTTTCCTGGCAGATTTCTTACATCATTATTCAAGATGAAATGCAAATCATATGCTCGCAGTTACGGAACTGGCAGGAAACGGCCTGCACTTCTGCTGGGTTTGACAGAGCTCTCTTTAGGTTACATTTGGAAGGTCGGTTGGTCCAAGTTTCTAGATGCAGAGGAGAATAAAACGTGCCATGTTTCTGAAGAGCAGTCAAGCGGGGTAAGATTACAAATGCTAAACATTGCCTCTTCTATCAAACCTTTGTACTAAACAGAAACCCCCCCCCCGGATTCCCAATGATCTCACACACACGCTCCTTACCCACCTCTCATCAGGCATTAAGCTGCAGATAAGGAGGATTTGATGGAGCAATCATCAACTTCACCCCATAAATCTACTGCAGCCGCTCAGCCATGAGTGAGACCAGACCCACCTCTGCCCCCAGGGGACCAAGCCACTGGTCCAATGGCCCTCAGCAGGGAATGGACAGGGTGAGAGCATACCACATCCACATCTGCCTCCTACACTGCGAGAGAGCAACCCTCAGGCACTGCACTGGGAAGCTGGACACAGAATTAGACACAGGCAAAGGGAAGAGGCTTTCTCTTGGCCCCATTCTACAGTTTCTTGTCCAAATCCCTAATGACTACGGCCTTTTTGAACACACATTTTATGAGCAGCAGCAAAGGGTGCTACAGCCCAACTGCTGCATCTCCATCAGTCACCCATGCCCAACCATCACAGCCTGGTGCAGCTCTATTTGTACAAGTGATATCAAACCACCAGACCCCATGGAGCTCCTTAACCAAACACCTCATTGCTTTCATAGGCAGGAGAAGAACTGAAGTGACCTATTGTACCGGGAAGCTGATATTCCCTGCAGACTGATCTCTACCTACGGCATTGCCGTATAGGGAAGAACAACACAATGTTCTGCCTCTTGGGGTCTGCCAGAAGGACATACACAGGACTACAAAGAGGTCACATTACACATTCAGTCTCTACTCAGGTAAAAATCACCAATATTAAGGAATTTGTTCATTATTAGGTTGTTCAGATTTCATCAAGCATTTAAGTTGCAGATTCCATTATGCATCTCCTCCACAACTTTCCCTCCCCTCATAACACACAGAAAAGTCCACCCCTGTGATACGAAAGAAACTTTATAAGTGAAACAGGGTCCAGGTAGAGTCACCTTTCGAATGGCTTGATCTGGACATTAAGGGCTTTATTCCCCAGTATTGGGCTTTATTCCCACATATTTCACTGCCTCTTTACAGGCACAACGGGGCCTCAGAGCGAGCGCTCATGCAGCTGATCCCACACGAGAAGGTCTCTTTACACCAGAAGCGTGCCATAACCAGGTTTTAATGCAGAAGGAGCTGGGTCCTCCTAGGAATGCTGGTTTGAGCAAACAGCAGCGACAAGGGCACTTTGAACCCCTGGGATTGGAAGAGGGAGGAATAACAACCAGGTTTTAAGTAACACCTTTCTGTTTGCCTTACATTAAATCTCCTTTGTCAGACATCCTGGGTTCTTTTCAGGAGAAATCCACATTTTAAGTTTCCCAGTTAGCACTGCTAATGAATCCTGGCTCTCACACCCGCTCCTTCACTGCTGACCACTGAAACCGCTCGAGTGTGCAGCGAAAGAGGCTTTGCCTGCTGCTCTATGATACACGCTTGCAACAGCATAGCCAGGACTTCTGGAATACATAGGAAATAACGCGCATTCGTAAATGGGAACATCAAAAAAGAACACATTTCATCCGAAGACAATTTTATATGGTATTAGTATGCAGAATATTTAAACAATATGGGAAATGATCTTCATTTTCAAGCTATCTTTCCATCCTATGCAATTTTTTCCCTTCTTTCCTATGGAAGGGCATTCAAACCCTGTGTTAAACCCCTTGTTTATCCCCATGAGAACTATTCCAGTTTGTTCTTTGCCCAGGAGAGATGACTTACAGAGAGCAACAACTCGCTCATTCCTGGGCCTCCGGACACTGCAACCACAGCTTTAACTATTTCTAACTGATAGCAGCACTTGCAAGCACTGAGAGTCAGTGTTGGACAGCACAAAAGGAGCTTCAGAACGTCTGCAGCCCGTTTTATCTCTCGCTAACTCTTTCCTGCTTCACCTTATTTTCTGAAGTCACAGCTTTAGTTCTGCTCCTCCCTCCCCTCTCCTTCCTTCTAACATTTAATTTGTCTTCTGTGACTCAACCAGGTCTTTCTTCTGGTGACCTAATATTTGAACCTTCAGCATGATGCAAACCAGACTTCACCAATGTGACACTTGCATTAAAAGTGAAACACGTGCCTCAGCACAAGCTAATTAAAAATAATACATATAATGTTAGCTTGTTTAAACTATTATTTGACCAAAAATTTGCACCCATCAATAACTACTGCAGTCCACAAGTGCTGCAAAAACAGCAGGAACCACCGTAAGCCCAACCTTACTGCAAAAACCAGCTGTGTTATTGTGCTTTTATTTAACACGTTTGCACAGATCCTGCTGAAGCTGCTGAGCTTTACCCAGAGTGATGCTGGAGCAAATGGTGTGCATGGGGAATGTCTGAACCCAGGGGCGCCGGTACTCGCTTCAGCAGCCCAACACGTACCTTGTGCCTGCCCAGCACTGCACACCATGGTCAGATGCTGCAGTACTAATTCAGGTATCAGGAAGAAGCGTGAGCAGCAGCTCAGGGAGGGGATCCTGCCCCTCTGCTGGGCTCTGGGGAGCCCCCCCTGCAGCCCTGCTCCAGCTCTGGGGCAGCAGCACAAGAGGGACCTGGAGCTGTTGGAGCGAGGGCAGAGGAGGCCATGGAGCTGCTGCGAGGGCTGGAGCAGCTCTGCTCTGGAGCCAGGCTGAGAGAGCTGGGCTGGGGCAGCCTGGGGGAGAGAAGGCTCCTGAAGGGGAGACCTGAGAGCAGCTCCAGGGCCTAAAGGGGCTGCAGGGAACCTGGAGAGAAAGGGGCTTGGGACAAGGGCCTGTAGGGCCAGGCCAAGGGAATGGCTTGAACCTGCCCCAACAGGGGAGACTGAGCTGAGCTCTGAGGCAGAAGCTGCTCCATTGAAGAAGTTGAAACATGGATCTGTGGTTCGTTTGATGGAATAAGGCACTACTAAAGTAAAGACTGAGAAAGCAACTACGTGGGAAAAAAATGACCTGGAATTCCACACTCCTTTAAAGAAATCTACCAGAAAACATGTTTTTCTCAATGGCTTCCCTAGGAATTATGTCAAGGTAGGGACACAGCGTTCTTTTCCACTGACGAGCAGTCTGGAGGTTGCTGTGTTTATGAGCATCAAACACACACTTCAGCTGGGGGTAGCTGGTAAGCCCCAAACCATTTTAAGCAGTTTATCTTCCTGAAATAGTTGGTCAGGTTTAACAACTGTGAAAACATTTAAAGTTCACATAACTTGCAGCTCTATCATAAATTCTGCTCCTGACAGACACGTAAATAGAGGCTCCTCAGCTGGGAATAGCCAGTCTGGTTTAAAGGTATCACGAGTTATATTAAACCTAGGATGTCTTGTGAAAAAGACTGCTTTCCAGATAAGAAACTCAATCTTAAGACAACAAACATGGGTGCAAATATGCCCCAGGGAAAATCCGAGATCTGTCCATCCGTCCTCCAAAGGTAACTAGATAAGGCACAGGGAACTTGCTCCTTCCCTTTAAAAGCCTTTCACCTCCCCGCATAGGCTGCACAGACCAGAGTGAAGCAAGCACGCTTCAGGAACTGCCTTTGGTTAGCCCTGAAAAGGATGCTTAGCCCTAAACTCTGAAAGTCCTCATTTGAAGAGAGAACTGAGTAAAACCTGCAGCTTTCTGCTCAGAAATGGCTCAAATCCCTTCTAAAGCTTTAGCTGCTACAAAAGAAAGGCAGTCACTGCCTTTTCCTCTTGCTATTCCAAACCAGTAAATACAATGCCTGTTTTCTGGCAGCAGCATTAAAAGAAGTATTAAGTATATTCAGACCTCTTTTGGTTTTGTTTCTGTTGTAGTAAATAAAGATGGAAACATCTAATTTTGCAAGGCTGACCAGCTCCAAACACTACAAGCTTAAAGTGTTTGTCTGAAAGAAAAGCCCAGTTTCCTTGCAGTAAGGTGTTTGTAGAAACCATACAAGATACAAGATAATGCCACTCTGCAGCTCATTTACAGTTAATAATTGGAATTCAAGGTGGAAAATAAAACACTTCCCCCATAACCAGCACCATGGGGTTTTGATTCAAGTGATGGAAGAAGGAAAACGTACGAAATCATGGAATGGTTTGGGTTGGAAAGGATCTTGAAGCTCCTCCAGTTCCAGCCCCTTGTCACAGGCAGGGACCCCTTCCACTGGAGCAGCTTGCTCCAAGCCCCTGTGTCCAACCTGGCCTTGAGCACTGCCAGCGATGGGGCAGCCACAGCTTCTCTGGGCCATCACCCTGGGCCAGCGCCTCAGCACCCTCACAGGGAAGAACTTCTTCCTTACATCCAATCTAAATCCCCTCTGTTTAAGTTTGAACCCATCACCCTGTGTATGTATTTTTCTGGACTTGTCTCAGTTTGCAGTTATTTCATTTAGTTTTATTATTACAATGTGTCAGCAATTGACACTAGTAATTCAATTGAATGGGGTCTTGTAACATCCAGCTCTACCATTCCTCAGCTAGGAAGTGAAGCCACATCTGCCAGGCTTCCCACCTGCCTCCACAAGGCATGGTGACACCAAAATTAATTGGTATTGATGAGGTTATATGAAAGTTATGTATTGTATTAATGCATTCCCTCACTAGAAAAATATTATTTAAGATATTTCAGATAATAGAACTGTTTCCATAACCCTGTTTTAGTCAAGTCTGTCCTGGCATACTTCTGCAGTTGGACTTTATCAAATCTAAAGGCTGGGGTTTATCTTTGAGTAGGTAAAGTGCTGGTTTGTATCAATATTAACTCTTATCACGGTCTTGTAATATAAAACATGTACCGTACAAGTGCATGAAAACAAAATAAATGAGGATTAAGGCAAACATCATTTCAAAAGGCACGTGCGCATACCATCCGTGTAGCAAAGCCATTTACACACAGTGCGCGTGAGCTGAAAATCAAAGGGAGCGCTGGTATTTATCTACCATTGCTCCTTTTAGCCAGCCAAGAACCTTTATTTTGGCAAGACCACGACTGCCTATTTTGCCTCACAAAAACGCCTTCTCTCCAAGCATGGAGTAACATTCTTGTGTTATTCTGACTGAGGAGAAATACGGAGCAGCTCCACAGAAGCCCATGGAGCTCCTCTGGGTTTATCCCCATACAGCTGAGATCAGATGCTGAAAGAGTCGCAGCTCCCATTGCCAACGGTTGCTCCCAACACAAAGCAGACATTCTCTGGGTCATTCCTTCGCATTTAGCATTGCTGGGATAACATTTTCTCTCGTTACCTTTTGCTCCTTTCCAATGTACACAAGACAGTACATTCACAGAAGGTCAAATCCTCACCTGCTCCTTGTGTCTGGGCTATTTTGCATCCATCGAGGAGGAAAAACGACAGCACCAAACATTAATTAAACGCTAAAACATTGCCATGAGAAGCAAAAGTCAGGCAAGGAGGTTCCTGAAACTACTGCAAACAGTACAGGAGGAGCCTTTACTATGCTTTGGAGTCCAGGACTAAGAGATTCTGCTATAATTCATATTTAGCTGTCAACAATAGTGCAGAGTAAATGCATTTCATCACTTATCATGTAAATTAAGCAAAATAGTTTCTATTCCAAAAGAAACTAAAGAAGACATTAGAGAGCATCTACTAAAACAAGACCTTCTTAAACACAGGCAGGTCGAGACAGCTTGGATCCATGAACTAGAAAAGATAATGTCTCCAGGATCTCTTCACAACTGTCGACTTAACCGACTGGCAGCCCTTGCACAGCTGATACTCACACATGTCCTGAGCAGACCCAAGTGACTCCATGTCTCCATCATCGAAGACAAAACAGTGGGATGGCTGAAATGAAGCCCAAACAACAGAGGATTTGAGGCAGTAACAGAGCTGGTGGCAATTCCCAGGAGCTTATGGAAAAGAGACCTCTCAGACCTGCTTTGGTGAAGTCAAGAGTTGGGTTGTAAAGATAACAATGTTTGTATATTTAGAGTCATACAAAGGCATTTTTACAAGGCTATGCAGTGATAGGACAAGGGGGGACAGTTTTAAAGCGACAGAGGGGAGACTGAGCTGAGCTGTGAGGCAGAAGCTGTTCCCTGGGAGGGTGCTGAGGCGCTGGCCCAGGGTGATGGCCCAGAGAAGCTGTGGCTGCCCCATCCCTGGCAGTGCTCAAGGTCAGGCTGGACACAGGGGCTTGGAGCAAGCTGCTCCAGTGGAAAGGGTCCCTGGCCATGGCAGTGGTTGGAGCTGGATGAGCTTTAAGCTCCCTTCCAACCCAAACCAGGCTGGGATTTTATGGCAGAAAGCATGGAATCTGACTTGACGCAGCGTGAGCATGTTCACAAGTTAAAGACAGATCAACTCAACGTGACACTTCTTCTTTCCAAGGATTTGCCCTAGTTAATTCAAACCCATGGGATTCGGAACATTACACACTTGAGAGAAGGACTACAGCCTGTGTAGATGGAGGAACGCAATGGTCTCTACCCACCTCCAAACCCTCCAAATCTCCAAACTAGCTGTGAACCTTGAAAGGGATCTGCTTGCTGAGTGCTCTTGGTGCTAACTGCCAGGCAGATCCGTGGCAAATAATGTGCCTATTCATCTGGAGCAAAATCAGGACTGTGAGAAAATCTGTTTATTTAATGTAAACTTACTGACACAAGAAATGTGCCTGGAAAACTATGGCAGGGGAACATTTGTGATTCATTTTTTGCCTAACACTGATCTTTGTTGGCTCAGGCACCGATAATAGCATCCAGCTAATAACTGGATGATAACTGCTTTCCTCCCCCACCAAGGTAACCACACAGATTTTCTTGTTAACAGGATCAGTAAACTTGACACATTCTGAAATCAATGATTAACTCCTTTTACAGTATTTGAAGTCGCTCAGGGTTATGGCTTTGAACTGCCAAAGCTAGCGTGTCATGTGTGGTTTTAATGATCAGGATAAATAACGTAACACCTTATAATCTTCTTCCTTGCACTCCATGATCTTGTGATGGAGTAACACAAATTGCCATTGAGTAGGTAACTACACACAGGCGGGCTGCCCAACACTGTTATGTTTATAGGAGCCCTCCTTCTGAAGGTTTTACACCACAGTGCAGCACTGAAAGCACCTTGGGTCAATGCAGACTGATTCCCATTTCTCATGTTTTTACTGGACTGAATAAACACTGAACAAAGCCCCAAGATTGAGATCAGTGGTTCTCCTCCAGGCTGAGGAAGTCCAGAGTAAAGTGAATTTGAGATTGACATGACTGACATGTCCTTGCAACAAGGAGCTCAGGGTGAGAACTGGTCCCTCCAGCTTCTCATGGGCTTTCACAGCCCCTTTGTCAAAGGGCTCTGGCTCACAATGCTCATTTTGGATGGTTATGTAGTTGCCAATGGCACTGTGTGGCCCTTCTAAATTGCTGATTTTCAGGTGGTCACAGAATCCCAGCCTGGTTTGGGTTGGAAGGGAGCTTAAAGCTCCTCCATCTTCAACCCCTGCCATGGGCAGGGACCCTTTCCACTGGAGCAGCTTGCTCCAAGCCCCTGTGTCCAACCTGGCCTTGAGCACTGCCAGCGATGGGGCAGCCACAGCTTCTCTGGGCCATCACCCTGGGCCAGCGCCTCAGCACCCTCACAGGGAACAGCTTCTGCCTCAGAGCTCAGCTCAGGCTCCCCTGTTGGGGCAGGTTCAAGCCATTGCCCTTGGCCTGCCCCTACAGGCCCTTGTCCCAAGCCCCTTTCTCTCCAGGTTCCCTGCAGCCCCTTTAGGCCCTGGAGCTGCTCTCAGGTCTCCCCTTCAGGAGCCTTCTCTCCCCCAGGCTGCCCCAGCCCAGCTCTCTCAGCCTGGCTCCAGAGCAGAGCTGCTCCAGCCCTCGCAGCAGCTCCATGGCCTCCTCTGGTCTTCACCAGAGAGACCCATGTGAGCATGGGGGCACCTGGAGCATGCCCGTACTCATCCTCCCCTGGGAGCACAGGAGCTTGCTCCCAGCAGGCAGGCCAGGCCAGCCCAAGGGACACATAAAGCATTATTCATGGTGGAAGGAGAAACACCTTATAATCACTTCACCATTCATGGCATCACAAGATCTAAAAACGCATGGGGGGTGATTAGAGAAGAGAATTTTGCAGCTGCCCAGCTCCTGGCTGGACAGTGATTTTGGGAAAAAGATGTGGACCAGCACACAGCTCCGAACTCCCAGCCCTGGGATGTCTCATTAGGGGGAAAAGCAAAGGCTCAGTGCAGAGTCCATGTGAAAGGCGAGGAGCAGCACAAACAGTGCTCAGGAAGGAGGGGCAGGAAGAAGGGGGTTACATGTGGACAGAGCTGACTTTTTATGTGGGTGAAAGAGAGCCTGGAAGAGGAAACAAATGCATTGCAGAGAGGCCACAGGAGATGCCTTTCCCCCTCCGAGTCCCCACGCTTTGTTTGGAGAACTGTAATTATTATTATTATTACCATTTTTTGTTCTCTTGAATAATTCCTACCACAGGCAACCGGAGCTTTCACTACTCTCATGTTCCAAATGTTTCATCTTAATCCATTTCCCAGCCCACTGGTAGTGAGGCTGGCAGCTAGCAGCTAAACCAAAAACCTGCTTGAAGCTGTGCCTGGAGCAGAGCCTCCACATGCCATTGCCATCTGATGGACCTCTGACAGATCCCTCCTCGGCTCCCCATCAGCACAAACTGCAAAGAGCACAAGAGGATTTGTGTAAGGAAGATCAGCAACAGCTGAGCATGAAAGGCAAAGAACAAAATGAGGAGACTGAGATTTGCCCATTGAGGTTTTACTAACCTGGCTAGTAAAGGTATTTTAGTACAACCACAGTAACATTGTAGGCCTTTAAACAGATCTCCTTGTAATTAAAGGCCTTATGGCAATGGGAATCTCGCTGTACCTTGGAGATGACCTCAGACATCAACTGGTTCCTGAAATGTTCCACTCTTTCTTTATTTCCCTCCTTCCATGTGCCCAGCTCCCAGTGCTGCGCCAATGGCCAGAAGCCCAGGGAAATGCTGTAACAAGATTTGGCCACCAAATTGTGCAGGGTTTGAAGTCCAACAAGACCACACAATGCTTTTAAACAAGCTTGCTCCATGCGACAGAAGTCCAGTTTTCCCTTTCAGAAAGTCATATGAAGGTAACTGATTCACAAGTTCTGTTTTCTGACTTAGTGACGTTTAACTCATGCCATGACAGCTAGAAATCATTTGATGCCACAAGCACACGACACAGGTTGTACAACCATTTCCCCTCTTTCCTCCTACATTCAAAGACCTTTCCACCCACATCTAAAGACTTTCCCACCCACCTCCCCACACGTAGACACCAGGCAATAGCGCTAATGGAGCAACAGAAGGAGAAGAGGAACTCAAGTAATGTATTCTCCTGCAAGACCAAAGACTTATGTTGACTGTAATGCTACCACAGGGAAAACGAGGGGGCTGCTCCCCAGCCTTTGAGCTCTTTTGTGTGTTTTCTTTTTTCAGACAGACCAGCAGACCCCCAAAACAGGATCACAGAATCACAGGATCTCAGGTTGGAGGAGACCGCATCTGGTCCAACCTTTCTAGGCAAAGCACGACCTACACTACCTGTCCCAGCAGCTGAATCCTACAAGTGTGCAGTGCTGGGAACCCATCGCTTCCCTGAGGAGATTATTCCCATGGCTGATTGTTCTCACTGGGAAAGTGGAAATCTCCCCAGCAGTAACTTGTGCCCATCACCTTTCATCTTTCCCATGTAACTCCTTGTAAAAAGGGAGTCTCTGTTTTCTCTGCAGCCACCCTTTAGATACTGGAACGATAGAAAGAAGAACAGAAAGCTCCAAAAGCCTGGGAGTGGGAGGCAGGAGACTCTGGCACTTGGACTGCATCATAAAATACCCCCTCCTCCCCAAAACAACAGCACACATCTCCATTGTAGCAGCTCTTCAATGAAGAGCCATTGAAGGGGGTAAACACACGCAAATAAAACAAGAGACCAATAATCTCTGATGGAAGTTTTAAGACACCCTCTTGTCTGAGCATAACACAAACCAGGTCTATGGCAATCAGAGACACTAAAATATGAATTTGTATTTGCCCTGTCTGAGGACAAGACACACATTCAGGGCAAGTGCTTTCCAAAACAAAGCAGCACNATCAGAGACACTGAAATATGAATTTGTATTTGCCCTGTCTGAGGACAAGACACACATTCAGGGCAAGTGCTTTCCAAAACAAAGCAGCACACAGACAGGCTCTGTTGAGCCACGGCTGTAACCTGACACAGAGCAGGAAGGGGAAATTAATTGTTACTGCAATATTGTCACAGCCTTCGGGCTCAAAGACATCCTTTTAAGCCACTTAAAATGCCCTTAGGATTAAAGCAAAATGAGCTTTTTTTCTGATGAAAATTGTCTTGGAGAGAAAACGCCATCTTCTGAAAGCTGGAATGTTGCACAGGAACACAGTGGTTTGGATTTAGTTGCTGCTGCAATCCTTGACCAGCTCCAGAAGGAATTTTGGAACTGGCTTCCAAATAGCTGTTATCTGGAATGACCACACGAAATATGGGAAAACCAAGTCATACCTTTGCTCTAAAGCACAGTCAGCATCTTCCTCCTCTCTGGTTATATATGCTGGGCTAGGGGCTACTCACCACTTACTTTCTGAGGGCCTGATGGTCTCAGCTTCATTTCAACATGGAATAAAACCAAATACTGAAGGCTCAATATTTTAATCCAATCCAACAATTTCTTTCCCAACCATTCTTAACATGGAGCTGTCACAGCACAGTCCTGGGCTGGACTGAACTCCTACCCAGACAGCTCCTGCCAGGGAGTTCAGTGGGAAAAAGGCCTCTGTGTGACATTAAGTATATATAGCATTAATAGGAACAATACTTGGCAGGTCTGGCTATTTGGTTTAACTCACAAGACTTAGTTTGTGATTAATCAGACGCAGATTGTGCACAACAGAGTATCTCCATAACCACAATATCCCGCAGGCTGCAGGGGATGATCAGTGTAAGGAATGCAACTTCTCAGCCTTCCCTGATTGTATTTTTTTTCCTTTCTGTTGCCAAATTGAAGAAGCTTCACAATTATCCTCACTTTGGTCCCTTTAAAATCAATCAGGAAAAGATGCACACAGAGACTGTAATTCAGGGTCAAATCATGAAATTACAGGGCTTCTTTAAATGTTACTATAAACTCTGATAGTTAGAGAAAGGAAAATCTATGCTCTCTCTGTACTTCATGTATCAGCCCCTCTCCAGGGTTCCTGTGTGGGATCTGAAATGTTCCTAGATCCACACTGTTAAAAAAGCGACATTAAGACTATCTGAGCCTAGTTTGTAACGACAGCGTGAATTCACCTTCCACTGCTGTCCCCAGCATCTACCAAACATGCTCAAACGAGTTCAGTGCAACTAATACAGCAACGTTAAATTAACATCCTAAAAGCAGTCCAGAGGAGGCCATGGAGCTGCTGCGAGGGCTGGAGCAGCTCTGCTCTGGAGCCAGGCTGAGAGAGCTGGGCTGGGGCAGCCTGGGGGAGAGAAGGCTCCTGAAGGGGAGAGCTGAGAGCAGCTCCAGGGCCTAAAGGGGCTGCAGGGAACCTGGAGAGAAAGGGGCTTGGGACAAAGGGCCTGTAGGGCCAGGCCAAGGGCAATGGCTTGAACCTGCCCCAACAGGGAGCCTGAGCTGAGCTCTGAGGCAGAAGCTGTTCCCTGTGAGGGTGCTGAGGCGCTGGCCCAGGGTGATGGCCCAGAGAAGCTGTGGCTGCCCCATCCCTGGCAGTGCTCAAGGCCAGGTTGGACACAGGGGCTTGGAGCAAGCTGCTCCAGTGGAAGGAGCTGAGTGAGCTTTAAGGTCCCTTTCAACCCCATCCGTTCCATGATCGTATGATTCTATGACAAGGCATCTAAATACAAAAAAGCACAAGAGCTGATCCTGTATTTCCAAAATCCTGAAAGCTGAGCACTTCTTAAGCAAGGAAAAGGAATTCCATTTTCATCTTCACTTCCACCATGGGTTGCAATACATGGACAACCCACCTGACTATGCACCTGGGTCATATTAAAACCGCATAGGAATAAAAGTCCAAATGCTCTTCAGATACCGACTGCAGCATTCCACAAAGGCCATTTCTACACCAGACATTTATGTGCATATGTAGTTGCTATGGGTGACCCTGCGCAGAACGAAAACAAGCCCAGTTCTTAAGAGCTGGGTTTGCCTTTTCCCTTGTACCACAGAAATGCTCCCCGGGTCCAAATCACAATGTACTTTATTCTCTTCTTCTCCCTCCCCCCTTAAAAAGATATTGACATCAGTGTAATTGCTTTGTTTTCATGTAACACAACTATGTCTCCACATTGTGTCATACTTTTCCTTCATGCCCCATGAGGGCAGAAGGGGTTTCTGTTTGCACTACAGGCAGGTTAAGAGTGGAACACTTCAGCTAAACTTCATGACAACATTTACCTGACACCCTTTCAAAAGGGAAAAGCACTTTCTAAGGTCAATCCTTCTCCAAACAGGCCAGTTTTGCTCCTGCAGACTTGGCACAGCACAACAAAATACAACTTAACCCACTCTGTGGCAAAGAACTTGGAGTTTTGCTGCATTACTCACCTGAAAACCAGAGGATGATGCTCAGCCACAGCAAAGAACAATAACCCAGTGGCACAGGTTTTGGTCACTGGATTATTGTGGCCTCCAGAGACAGAGCTCAATTCTATTTCATTACAGGCTGCACATGCACAGCTTGGGCAAACTACCCCAGGCTGTCAAACCCAGACGAGTGTGACTTCAGCTGCATCTGAAGCAACACAAACAGCTGCAGTTCAGGCAACAGAAACCCACCTTTAATCTTGCTCTGGGCTCAGTTTCCCATACGTGGCCAGGGAGATAAGAGGAGGTAAAGAGGCAAAGGATGCTGGGGTTCTCAGATAATGTGTATATTTAGCTACATAAGTACCTCGAGTAGATAAAACACATTAGAAAACTCTCTGTAGCCAATTCATTCAATAGAAGACATAAACATGGCATTTTAATTTCTGTACTACATTCCCCCAGAGGTTTTCATTTGGTTTTGCTTGCTCAGGGAAGTCCAAGAGCAGGTTCCCTCCTCTACCATAGGCAGTCATCAGTCACCTTATTGTCTGTGATGCTCCAGAACGTCACAAGGAAAACCACAGCAGAATAACCAGTACAAAGGACAAGGTGAGACAGTGGCTGAACAGATTGAGTGTGCAGCAGATCAAAGACCCAGTGAAGAGGACAAGCCCAGCTCTCCCTGGACACATTTCAATCCCAAAACTGGCATGCTCACAGCAGATAATCTGCCTCTTGGAGCCTGGCAAAACTAAGGGAGTATTATTTCCACTCGGATGAAGTAATGCAACAGAACGTAACATGGTTTCTGTCAGCATCAGCCACTCAGACTTCATCTTCATACTGCATGAGGTTTCTGCACAAATGTATTTATATTGGCCTCCACACAGAATGTCCCACTTTGAGTTGTGTCTCAGATCCTATATGTTGTATGGACAAGCTGTCGCACCAGCACGCAGCAGGGCTATAAAAGATCCTGCACCAGAACTCATGGGACTCGCACGCAGTCCTCATTCAGAATTTCCTCCATCACTAAGCAACAGGGATGGAGTTTCTGTGACAGCCACAAAACATGTTACAGGACTGGAAATCAATACCTCCTTTATCAAGATACTAGGGGCCAAGTGTGGTACCCAGCCTGGGTGCAGGAGCCCTGGGGTGCTGTGGTGGGCCCCAGGATGCTGCTGGAGTGAATCTACTCCTGTCTCTTTATCAGTGCTTTTTCTTCTGTAAAACTTAGCTTCTATGGCCAAAAGGGGGAAAGTTTCCCTGTTACTCTTTGAAATCCACAACTGAACACACAGCTGGCCAAGTCTCACCTGGATGGTGGCCAGTGGGTGTGCATTTTGTCACTGAAGGAACCACGCTGACATCCAGCCACACAGAGGCACTCTATGAAAGATCTGTTTTACTAAAAACCCCAGATGTGTTTAACTAAAAAACCCAAAAAAGTCTTAATCACTGAAAAAGAGGATGGGAGACTCCAGTGGGGTTTGTGGTTTCATAATAGCCTTGCAAACCCCATTTGATCTTATGAATCAATGCCCCTTAAATTACAGCCCTCCCCTCTCTTCTTCTTTTTCTCTCCTCTCCTCATTCCCAGTGGTTAAATAAAGAACAAAACAATGTCGTGTTTAGGTAATATATACAGAAAAGACTCTGCTCAGAATAAAAGGACTGCTCAAGAGCAATACTGACACAAGGACTGTATATACCCTACTCAGGAGGTGCCAGTCTTTGGTATACGCATTCAGCCTGATTTACATCCATGCCATTGTCTCTGGTGCACAGTAACCCTGCACATCCAGGAGCAGTAATATTGATGAGCTGTTCATTTTTCTCCTTTAAAATCCAAAACACCATGTCCTGTGAACATACAGAATACTTCCAAGAGGTGCCTGGCTGTCCTTCTGATGCTTCCACTGGACCATGGGAAATGGCACTGCTGGTTTCTTTACTGCTATAGCTCTTGTGGCAGCTTTCAAACAGAGCAAGTGTGCTCCCCCTCCTCTCACTTCCCAGAATCCCAGCCTGGTTTGTGTTGGAAGGGACCTTAAAGCTCCTCCAGCTCCAACCCCTGCCATGGGCAGGGACCCCTTCCACTGGAGCAGCTTGCTCCAAGCCCCTGTGTCCAACCTGGCCTTGAGCACTGCCAGGGATGGGGCAGCCACAGCTTCTCTGGGCCATCACCCTGGGCCAGCGCCTCAGCACCCTCACAGGGAAGAACTTCCTTATATCCAACCTAAATCTCTCCTGTTTAAGTTTGAACCCATTTCCCCTTGTCCTACCACTACAGTCCCTTTTCAGTCACTCCCACCCACCCTAGAGCAGGCGAAGTCCAGGGCAAGCACAGGGCCACTGCTCCAAGTAGAAGAAATCACAGAGAATGGGAAAAGAAGGACAATAACAATGGAACAGACTGGGCACACAACCATTTCCCAGGCCAAAGTATCTCTACTGTTATATTAAATCCTCTCATCTCCAGGAATCTGCTGTGCTCTGACCTCAGCCCCTTCTGATTCCGATCTCTGTAGCAACCACAGAGACCTGAGGTTAAGGTACACGTTTCTACATCCTTAAAGGACCAAACCTTGCCACGGATGATGGACAAAACCTGAGTTTCAAAGTGATGTGAAGCATGGGATCTTCAAAAACAATGTTAAACTCCTGGTTTTGCAGGGAATTTTCAGAAGCAATGGGTACGGCGGTTCCTATAGATGTGTGTAATATATGGACACACAGAGAAATATGCACTGCACAACTATATGCTGACATAGGAGTTAACTGCAAAATGCTCCCTTTGATCTTCCTCAAGTTACTCAATCAACTTGAGCTTGCATTCATAAACTGCATGGAAAAAAGAAGAGGCCGCATTAACCAGTGGTGGCCTCTTACACCAAGAGCAAGCAAGACCTGACTTATCTGCCACAAGAGCCCCCTCCAGACTCCTGCTGCTGTGGAGGTGCCCTTGACACCGTCCACTTCATGGAAGCTATTCCCAAGAGCCGGAGCCGGCGTGGCCTCGCAGCTCCCGAGCACACATTCGGAGTGCAGGACGCAGGCATTCTCACTCTCCCCACAGCTCACTGAGCTGCTTGTAGCTGGGGCTGTATCTGAAGCACCTTCCGGCGACCCAACAGATAAAGCAATGATTTATTTATAAAGCAGGAGCGTGGCTGGGGGGTTCTTTGAAACCAAAGAAGCTTCTTCAAGCTCTGTCGGGGAGGCAGAGCACCAGAGCTCTGTAATGGAATGTAACCCCAGGGCCTGGCAGATAAGGACTTTCAAGCTGACCTTTGCCAAACACAGGCGAGTGAAAGGAAGGACGTTCAGGCCAGCCCATGTTTGACACTGCAGCAATACCTGTGGGTTCTTGGTTTCCTTATGGACTGTGGTGGTGTGGTTCTGCTGGAATTTCTTTTCTTTGCTTCACACTGATTGGCAAATCAGACTTTTGGCTCTAGCTAATTCTAGGACCGCTTAAAGAAAGCAGAGAGAATAAGGATATAGCACACACGTGGGTTCTTATGTTAGCCAGCACTGCCTGTCTGCTTTTACAGAAGTCATCCAGTTAACGTTAGTTAACGTTTTTACTCTTTCAGCTACAGTTGGCCCATCCATTTTCCTGCCACCACATCAGGGCACAACTCGGTGCCTATAAATTATGCAACAAAAAAGTGAGCATGTGGAGTTTTTTAANTTTACTCTTTCAGCTACAGTTGGCCCATCCATTTTCCTGCCATCACATCAGGGCACAACTCGGTGCCTATAAATTATGCAACAAAAAAGTGAGCATGTGGAGTTTTTTAAACACATGATCCTCAGATACAACCCTGAAAGGAACAGAGCCTTCCACTCATGGTAGATTGATACAGACAACATGGGAAAAGCACGCCCACTGCACAAGGCTGCTGCTTGCCACTGAGATTGTTCATTACCTTATCATCAGGGAAGAAACGCATGCTGATAAGGCAAAAACATTATCCAAGTGTGAGTTTTCATTTACACAACATCCTTCAAAGTGCTTTTTCCACTTTTAGCCTTCATTTAAACACTGTGAAATACTATCCTATGTCCCTATAACGATGCATGGTGAGTGTCATAGAATCACAAAATAGTTAGGTTTGGAAAGGACCTCAAGATCATCCAGTTCCAACCCCCCTGCCATAAGCAGGGACACCTCACACTAAACCAGGACACCCAAGGCTTCGTCCAACCTGGCCTTGAGCACTGCCAGGGATGGAGCACTCACAACCTCCCTGGCCAACCCATTCCAGTGCCTCAGCACCCTCACAGCAAAGAATTTCTTCCTTAGATCCAATCTAAACCTCCCCTGTTTCAGTTTGAACCCGTTCCCCCTTGTCCTGTCACTGCAGCCCCTAATGAAGAGCCCCTCCCCAGCATCCCTATAGGCCCCCTTCAGATACTGGAAGGCTGCTCTGAGGCCTTCTCTTCCATTTGCTCAGAGTAACACCACTGTCAGCCAGCACAGTGAAGGAAGAGAAACACAGGTTCCCATCAAAACCTGATTTTGAGGAACCAAAACGAGCTGAGCCCATGGATCCACGGCCACTTTGGCCAAAGCACCAGGAGCAATGCCTCAATTTTGAACAAATGGCAGGAAGATATTTTATGACCCAGCTCCCAAGACCATTCCTGAAGAAAATGTTTCCCTATAGGGCTCCCATGAGTCTTGAATGCTGGCAAGAGAGGTTGACCATGTAGCATATCTGTTACCCTGGAACCTGAAAACTGACACTGGTACAGATAGAGTTGGTTTTCATAAACAAAAGCAGGTATTTCTCCTGACTACCTAGCTCATCTAATAGCACTGGGGAGTCCTACAATGGCATCAAGACTATGAAACAACGTTACAGTCTGGGGGCTGATGCATGGGGAGTCACTCAGGGAGCAGGCTTCAGGTTCTTTTGTATTTGAAGCAATTTGCAATCAAAATGCCAGAGAATTGTTTTAATCTCTAGCACAACCTAAATAAATCAGTTTGTCAGACAACTCTGTTTGCTGGGGAGTATAGAAACACAGAATCCCAGCCTGGTTTGGGTTGGAAGGGACCTCAAAGCTCATCCAGCTCCAACCCCTGCCACGGGCAGGGACCCCTTCCACTGGAGCAGCTTGCTCCAAGCCCCTGTGTCCAACCTGGCCTTGAGCACTGCCAGGGATGGGGCAGCCACAGCTTCTCTGGGATAAATGCACTTCTGCTGGTTTTAGCCTGCAGTCCTTCAAATGCTTTTTTGTGACACCTATGTAAGGCAGGTTTAAGATGACATAAACTGACCTTTGTTTTAGTCTCATTTAGTATGAGTTCCAAGTTGATAATTTCTTTGTCATAAGCCCCTTCCTGAATCTCTTATTTCATAGATTAAATCTGGTTTTCTACAGGAATGTAAATGTTTTCCATTCAGTGAAACAGAGCTCGCTCTGCACGTTTCCCTGGATGTTTCTCTCCAATGTTTAACATAATGTGACCTCTCACTAGACAGAGCCCACAACCTCCCAGGGTAATGAAGTGTGATTAAATATCTTTTATGGCTATAAAATCATATGGCACAATTATAAAGTCAACTATGAAAGAGGATGTTTCGCTTTCTTTTCACCTTTTCCCATTCTTTGTGTTTGCACACATGTACATCAATGCGGAAAACAAAATGCAAATCTTGGATGAAGTCACTTTAAAGCCAATTTAATGTTTGATACGGTGCATACAGAAAACTATTTATTTCCTGGATATATGGGGTTTACACTCAGAATAAGAGCCATGTTAAGCTAGAACAAGGGTGTTTAGCTTAGGCAGAGTGTAATACATCTGAACTAGCACTTGTGATACTGGTTTGTTTCTTCCTCATGGTCTGAATGATGCTGTGTAGACATCACTGTTAGAACTCACTGAAGCAGAGGGACCATTTGTTGTTACTGCTCCACAACTGGGTGAAGCTTTTAGCCAGTTAATTGTGGTTTTCCTTTTGCGGGGGGGGGGGGGGGGGAAAAAACACC